>JASDQU010438213.1:57619-70443 GCA_032191745.1 Picea mariana
ATAAATAAAATAACATTACTAATGTAATATGCCCCAATTAAGGGGTAATGAGACAATATTAAGGCTTAACAATATTGGAGCTTCTCCAGGAATCATATTTATAGAGAAATCAATATCTCTTTTAGGGGGAAATCCTAGAATTTCTTTAAAAACATCCTCAAACTCCTTTAGGACTACATAATCTTCAATATTTGACACATTTTCCTTAGTTATTTCTTCCATATGAGATGCAAATAATTGAAAACCTTGTTTGTAACATTTTATCAGCTCCATTGTTGATATTTCTCTCACAGCTACTTCCCTATGAATTCTCTGGATTGTTCTTAGGTTGCCTTTTTCATCTTTGCAAGTAAATGTCTTGTTATGATAGTCTAAGAAAACATGGTGTTGGTCCAACCAATACATCCCAACTAAACAATCATAGGAACCTAAGGGAAAGATTTTCAAATCTTTCCTGTTGCTGATCTCGTTCATGCCCACTGGACGTGACTTAACCATATTGTTAACTTTTCATTTGGATTCGGTACATAGCTACACCAACCATGATTTTCCATGCTTTCGTCTTGGAAAATGAAATCTTTCCACCATATTAGGATATATATAACTATGACTATCTCTTGAATCAATTAAAATGGAAATGTTTTGGTTGTTCATCATACTTTCCACTTCAATCATGTGTGATTGAAACTATGCTTGCTTGTTTTCCATGGCTATATAGATCCTTGGTACATTTCTACCCATGCCCTCCACTGTTTCTGCTTGTTTTACATTGTGAACAACTCTCACTTTTTCACTTATGTGTGGACAATATCTACACATATGATTTCCATGACAACTCCATCATTGAATCAGTGGTTTCCTTGGCATTTTCCCACCTGTCTCAGACATTCGAGGCTCTCTAGAAGTTGTTTGTCCCTGAGGAATACTTATGAATAATGGTGGTTTATTCCCCTTTTGCCTCTTTTCCACCTTGAACTTATTCTTGTCTTTCCGATATTTTTGGAAAGTTGGCTTTCCTTTATGCTGATCATATAGGAATTTAACATGCCTTATGGTATCTTCCAATGTTTTGGGATCATAATATTGAATATTATCACTGATGAAATATGAAAACCCAATCAAATACCTCTGAATGTTAATTGTCTCATCCTTGATGAAGGAGACATAGTTCAACAGTTCTAAAAACATTCTTCCATATTCATCGATGGTCATACTTCCAAGATTGAGTTCAAATAAATATTTCATTTTTGTGTGATAATATGTCTTAGTCAAGTATTTCTTTTCAAAATACTTCTTTAATTCCTTCCAAGTAACCTTTCTATCTTTAATGTGTTGAACCTACAAAATTTGGTCCCACCACATGGATTCCTTTCCCTTGAGTTGATAGATAACAATTTTTCCTTCTTCATGTGAAGAGTAATTATGCAATCGAAGGTACTTTCTCATGACTAGCAGCCATGTCTATGCATCTTCATTCTTGTTGTACTCACCATCAAATGTAGGAGGTTTGATTTTGTTCATTTCTCCTCATAGTTCATCCACCCCAAAACTCTTCTTATGCTTCCTGACAGAGTATGAATTGGAGATACTTTGTTCTCTCTTATTGGAATTCCTTAGGGAGTAATGGAGATGTATGATAACACTCATTGATCTACCTTTCTCCTCAGGAGACCTATGAATTCCTGATTTGCTTAAGCCATTCTCCTTATCCAATTTCTTTCCAATTATGTCTAGACTCTTCACTAACTTTATGTTGAAGTCCTCCTGCTACTCCTTGGATTTAATAAGGCTTTCATTATCATCCTTTTGACGTTGGATGCATTTCTACAAATTTTTAATGGTCTCTACCATATTCATGTTTTCATCATTTTCTTATCCATGTCCAATGGAGTTTGTTCCTTCAGTACCCATATGGACATCCATCCCTTTGATATCATCTTCCTGGATATGATCCATCTCTGTCTCTTCCATTCATATACACTTTGATTTGATCTTGATATGATCTATGTGTTGTTAACTATGCAAAATGTGCAGCCAAAAAAACTTTGTCAAGATAACTGTTTCAACAATTTCATGAAAATATGAACCATTGTGATTCAATAATATATTAGTATTCTTTCTTCTGATTTTATGAGAATTTTTTTGTTCAACTCATTTTTTTGTGTGAACAATTATGTTCTACTTTCCAATATCTTTCCAATGACTTATCCCTTGCTCGATTCTGAGTCTTGAGAAGAAAGTTATGGATATCTAAAAAAATTGTCTTTAAAAATAACTCCCAGGCACTGACTCTTTTTCTTTAGCCCCCAATATCATGTGACCACGGGATATGAAAAAGTTCTTAACTAAAAGATGCTTATTCAAAGCTTCATGAATTCGAGGATCAATAACTTCTGGCTTCAGAGGCTCTTTCTACCTCATGCCTTATTTCTCCCAAATGTTGAACTAGAAAACTCTTGCACGGTACATATTCAGAGCTTCAAGACTCCACTGTTTTAGAGATTTAGGAGTTCTTTCTATATCAAACCTTATTTATTTCGAACACCAAATTTATGAACTTCTAGGATATTCTTAGCAGTGTGCACTAGGGTTGTTTAGTGTCAAAATATGGAGATGACATGTGGCCCAATCGACGAGTGACACATGTTGAGCTCCAATTGGCACATAATGTTTGTGAGAGGCACATATAAAGTTGACACACAGCATGGATAAGTAGGTCCACATCACCCTAGGTGACATCATCATGCCACATCACTTCGACACTCTATGACTTTGAACTACAGGCTTCGAAGGATCTTATAGAACAACACATCAATTCCTCCAAACGTCGAATTGGAAAATCCCTGAATGTTTCAAGAATCAACGATCCACACTCTTGGCTGAGATAAACAGTCAATCGGAGATCTGGGACTCTAGGCTTCAAAGGATTTCACAACACAACACAACATTTCCCATGAATTCCTAATCTTTGAAGTTTAAGAATCTTATCAGCATTCATGCACTAGGGGGGTGCTATGTGTCACAAATATAAAGATGACATGTGGACCAATCTATGGGTGACATGCGTCAAGTTCTAATTGGTCCAAAAGGTTTAGGAAAATATTGAAACAAGATGAGACATGGAATGCTTAGAGTGGGTCCACATCACCCTAGGTGACATCAGCATGTCATGTCACTTCGACGCTCTTGGACTTTAGTACTTCAGGACTTTGGAGGATCTCACACCAGAACGTCGAACTCCCAAACTCTCGAATAGGTCCAAGTCACACTAGATGACTTCATCATGCAATGTCACTTCGATTCTCTAGGACTTTAGGAGTTCAAATATTTCCTCAACAACTCCACATTTCTTTTGAACATTGAAGTGGCTAACTATTCGAACTGTGCTTCTCCAGAGTTTTGGGACTCTAGCACTTTAGTGCTTCGGGCTTCATAATTTTTTGGTGTTGATTACCATACAATCCCTAAGCTATTGAATGTCAAAATTTTGAACACTTGAGAATCTGCAGACACATCTCTCCAATAATGGAAAATACTGATTAGTTCTAGACTTCGGGAATTCGGGGAAAAATCACTCCACGCAACCACAATTAGATTTCCATAGAGTGTCAAACTATCGAACTACTTGGGGGATCCAATGAGTTTCCTTATCCCAAATGATCCATGGTGTGGGTTCTCTTCGGGACTTCGGAGATTTGGGGATTTTTCCTCTTTCTCAAAAAAACGTTTAAAACAACAAGAGGGCTGAAGTCAGAAGGACTTTGGTGCTTAACGACTGCACACCTTCTCCAGATCCGATGACTGTGAAGGATTTTGTCCTCTCCCAGACAAATCTTATGAACACTGTGGTTTCCAAAATTGCTACACCTCATGATATTTCAAACAAAGTTAAGGTGTGCTCTCAACGCCCTCTTGGCACTCATGGATGCTCTTAAATTCGAATTTTGTCCATTTCGACAACAATTCTCTCCGAACCGTTTACTTCAATTTCCCACTTACACGGCCCATGTAGGATCAGTCTTGAAAACCAAGACTCAGATACCAAATTGTCACACACACAACCTTATACCCGGTGGGATATAACACACATAAACTCTTGTGGAACTTAATAAACTGTAACATACCTGGCCTTCCAGGCCAGCCATGCCAACTCCATAAAAAAAAAATTCCATCTATATATATATATAACTTTAAACATACAAATCTATTCTGCCAATATACTGATTCATGCGGAAATAAAAATAAACATATAGATCTAACATACATAGGAAATACCCATAAATAAAAAGACATTTATAAATATTGATCATGCAAATGGACACACAATTGATATTTATCTTTTATATAATACCATCAACTACGTGTAGACCTTCCATGATCCTCCTAGACTTAGACAACAATACACATCACTCTCAGAAGTGGGTGACCCCTGAGCTGGGATTAAACTCCACCTCGGTAAAGGGATTCATAGGATAGGTTGAGACAAATCAGACAACATGAAGGATCTCATTCCAAGAGCCTACTCAAAATAACATCCTACATCCTATCATTCCCCACATTCCTGTCCTACCCCAGGAAGTGTGCCCCTTCTCTGTTCAACAAACCTTTGGCTTCCCCACTTCCCTTCTAAGGCTTCAACAATAGGTCAGACATGAATTCTCATTGCACTATAGTTGCAGTTGGCATCCCTTAGGAAAATCACTTCCCTAGAAAATTCTCTCACCTAGAGATATTTTCTCATAAGCCTGACAACTCCTCTCTTCAATCCATAGGCCTCAAAATATGCCTCTTCAAACCCATGAGCCTTACAACCCATTTCTTCAGTCCAAAGCTTAATTCAACTAGTTACAGGTAATGATGAAAACAACAACATCATTAAGCTAAGGCATCAACATAATTCAGGTATGGAACTGGTGATGGCAACAGTAATAGCCATCAGGTTTGGTTTAGGCATTGCCCATAACATTAAGGTACAGGTGTACTACTCCTCCTAGGATGGGTAGGGGTTACTGCTGGTAATAGGAACAATATGGGGTAGCTTTAGGAGTGCATGATTGATGGAGGGTGCCAGTCGTGCAGAGGTTGACTGATGGAGAATATGGTTGAGTGCGTTAATCATTGAGAGAGTGTGCTCGTAAATGGAAAAAAGATGGGAAAACAGACTAATTTCCCCATATATATTTGCATGCACTCTAATTGACACATGGCTCTCCAGGAATTCGTTCCTCTCCACTTGTGGATCATTCCAGTTCCCATAAGAAATTCGGATAATATGAGATTTTTCATTTCCTTAGTATTTTGGAATAATAATATAATATTCCCTTGGAGTTAAGCCCTTTATATTAGCCCATTTTCTAGGCTCTTAGTCCCTCCCTTTCTGTAACTAGTGGAGTTTAGTCCCCCATAATATTTTATCATGGTCGATCTACATGCAACAATGTATTATATTAATGATATGAGTGTTTACATACACAAAAATAGGCTCACTAGCCTTTATCATTTACGCTCTATAGCGTAATCATCACATAAGCCTCCTAGCTTATAATCACTTGTCTCACCAACCTATAAAACATATTTACAATTCAAGTGGGGTTTGGTCTTGTGGTATTACAGAGAGTATCTCGCATGTAACTCTACAACCGCATGCAAAAATGTTTTTTCTTCCACTTGCTAGATATAGTGAGCATGCACACGTCGACTCTTATTCATTTGGGAGTTTTGATTCAAAGGATTTAGTTGATTCAGATACCGAGTCAGTATAGTCAGATGCAGAGTCAGTGCATCCATATGTAGATGTAGAGCCAGAGCCGAGGACCAAGTGGGACAAGATGACTCTTCAGGATGCAGGAGATCTTGTTGGGGATCCAACTAATATACGGATGACTCGATCTAATTTCGAGGAGCGTCCTCTTGAAATCACTTCCAATGAATAGATTCCATCTAGGAATATTGTTTTGGTTCAATCTTCATATCCAAATTCCTATGGAGAGGTTACTGGGAATCCATTTTGGGAATCTATCATGGAGAAGGAATACAACTCCCTCTTTGAGAACCATACTTGGGATTTGGTTCCCCTTCCTTCATTAAATAAACTTGTCATATGCAGACGGGTCTACAGAACCAAGAGCCCAGTAGATGGACATGTTAGCAAATACAAATCCAGAATAGTTTCCAAAGGTTTTCAACAAGTGTAGGCATTGACTATGATGAGACCTTCACTCCAATAGCGAGGATGGATTCCATACATTTGGAATTTTTCATTTCGGTATCCAATGGATGGGAAGTCCACTAGATGGACATGAGGAATGAATTTATTCATGGATATCTCTCTGAGGATATCTATATGGAGAAGCCCCAGAGCTTCATGCAGGATTCATCTTTGGTTTGTCAACTAAAGAATTTACTTTATGGCCTCAAGAAGGCCCCAAGGGAACGATATGCCAAGATGAACTCCTACTTTCTGTCACAAAAATTTGTATGTTGTAATTTCATGATTTTTTGATCACCTGTTGCTCGACTTCAGTAATTGATGTAGTCAAGAGTATTATGCATGACAGGTTATTGATGACGAGCATGCATCCACTACATTTCTTCCTTGGTATCAAGATTAGTCAAGATGCATCAGGAATCAAATTGTCTTATGCCAAGTATGCACGAGATATCCTTGAGAGATTTCACATGAAAGAATACAAGTCTTCCCTGACTCCTTTCCTATCGGGAGTAATACTTAAGGATGGATGGGACACTCCACTAGTGGACAACAGATTGTACAAACATCTCATGGGGAGCTTGTTGTATCTCTCCAAACTAGACCTCTCCTATGTAGTTGGATCAGTCTCTCAGTTCATGAAAGAGCCACATGAGCTACATTGGAAGGATGAAAAATGTATCCTTTGATACATAGAAGGAACCATCACCTTTGGGATTCACTATGTAGAAAAATCTACATTGGACTCGATCGGGTTCACTGATTTTGATTGGGTTGGTGACAACATTGATTGCAAGTCCACATCTAGTTACTAACTCAGCCTTGGTTTTGGGACCATATGTTGTTTGAGAAAGAAGCATGATTCTATTGCTCTATCTTTAGTTGAGGAAGAGTACAGAAGGGTAGTTAACATAACCATTCAGTCTATGCGGCTACAACATTTTCTTAATGAGTTGGGAATTTAGTTTCACCAACCGATCATCATCTAGTGTGACAACCATACCACTCTGAAGTTTTGCAGATATCTAGTTCAGTTATAGCAGACAAATCACATCAAGATCCACACGGACTACATCTAAGACTTAGTAGAAAAGGGGATAATCAACATACAATTATTTCCTTCAACAAAACAGACTGTAGACATCTTCACCAAGACCTTCACTAAGAAGAAGTTACATTCTCTACGCAATCATCTTGGAGTGAAGGACACAATTGCCTAGCAGCTGTTAGTGTTTTTTTTATATACATTCTACCTTTTGGGGGGGTTCCCATGAAGTTTTCCCTCTTTCCGTGTTTATTTATAATGTATTTTGTATTTGGGTGCCTAACATGGCCTCATTTCCGTGACCCACTTTTTATTTTCACCATAGTGATGTTCATGGGGGGTGTTGGAGATACTTCACACACACCTAGCATTTATTTTTCCTAAGGTTTTCCCTATGTTTTTTAGTCATTATTCAATCTCCTAGAGTTTAGGGAGAATATTCCTTTTCCTTCATTCTAGGAGAATATTCTCTTCAGTTCACACTTCAATTGGATTAGTGGATTGGAGTCTTAATACCACATTGGGTCCATCACCATGCAACATTGGTAGCATCATTGATAATCTACATCTGCCTTTGGATTATCACCATACTAGCGCATTACCCTCACTTCACCCTATTTTAGTTAGTTAACTAAAGAATGAGAGGCTAGTTAACTCAGACTAGGTGGAAGTTAATTCCCATAAATATTGGTGTGTGTCCATATCACTCTAGACCACCACTATGACACATTTTATTCTCTTCCAGTGTGCATTAGTTGAGTTATACATAGTATATCATGTGTAATTTATCATTCATTGAGTCAGTTAATACAATTCTATGTTCTATCTCTCTCATTTCCGTGTTTTCTCATTTCTTCTACAAACTATGTATGTCCTTTGCTAGCTAGATCTTATCTATGCGGATTCATTCAAATTTACAACAATGAGGGTTGAGCTATGTCAATGTCAATTATTATTCTATATCTAAGTTGTCCAATAAGGGTGGAAAGTATGGTCGAAGGAGGTCCACATTAAAAACAAGGTGCAATCCAAGGAAGGGAGGAATGTTGATCTCAAAAGCGTTTCCACCCACATCCTTGGTGATGGTGTAAGAACCATAATGGAATGGATGGTGCTTTTAATGGGGTCGTATATGGTGTTCTTTCTACAAGTGCAACCAAAATTTATCACCCACCTTAAAATTGTGTGGCACCCAGTTTTGATCATGGCATTTCTTGTACTTGGCATTGGTCTTCTGCAAAATATCATGAACATGTTGGTGGATGTGTTGTATTTGTTCAATGAACAAAGTGGATTTTTCATCTTCAATTTTTGCATGGGACAATTCCTCCTGCATGGATGCAAGGGGAAGTGCAACATCCATGGGAACCAATGTTTGAAATACCAACCCCACCTAAAATTGGTTGTGGCTGGTTGAGATATGTATGGCTATGTTGTAATTGTGCTAAAAATAGGGAAGATTTTCATCCCATGTGCATGAATTATTGCAATTGTACATGCACAAAATATGCATGATCATCATGTTGACGACCTTTGTTTGGACATATGTTTGGGGGTGGAAGGACGTGGATTTGGTGATCTTGGTTTCTATCTGTGACCAGAGGCTTGACCATAATCTGTTGAGGAACCAACTATCTTGATCTGAGATGATGGTTTGTGGTATCCAAAAATTTACCCACACTCGTTCTATGAAGAGATTGGCAGTGGCATCAGTTGTGATGTTGTTCTTGCAGGTGACCTGAATCGCCATCTTGGAAAATTGTTCAAAAATCATGAAAAAAAATTCATTTCCCTTCCTGGTTAAAAAAATTCCTAACATGTATTACATCGATATGGATTCCCAGGGCTTGTGAAGAGTAGGCAGATGGGTATACATTCCTTGTTTCTTAATGTTCAGTTTGGAAATGGCACAAGCCATGCATGAACTAATATACTTGTTGACATTCTCTAGGAGTTTTGGCCAATAGAAATGTTTTTGTAGCACTACCACTATCTTTTCTATGCCGAAGTGCCCTACCACTCGACCGTAGTGAGATTCCAAAATCAAATTTTCTCGCTTGCTTGATGGAACATTGAGATATCCCAAATGGAACATCAACCCATCCTACAGATCAAAATAAATGACAATTGTGTTTTTGTGAAGAACATGGTCGGTAGTGGAGAAGTTAGGATCACTCTTGTAAATTTGGGGCCATTTTGAGGTCTCATTTCTGCAAGAGTTGAGAATCGGGTTGAGTGCTACAATTAGAGGTTGACTAAGGAAGATAGTGATGCATTTGGTTCTCCCTATCTTATACTTGATTTTGAGGCGGAACTGCTACAAGTATGCGGACCACTTCTGATGGAGGTCATTTTTCAATTTTCCTTTTGTCTGCATGAACTGCAGAGGCTTATGATCAATGTGGATGACTGTCTCCTACCCGATAATGTAATACCTCCATTGGCGGTAGGGTTGCAGAATGGATTACATTTCTTTTTCATAAGTGGGGTACTTATGGAAAATGTATGATACTCTCTCACTATGATAATCCAAGGGATGTCCATGTTGAATGAGAATTGCACCCACAACATATTCTGAAGCATTTATCTCAATGTCAAAAGGTTGTTGCAAGTCAGGTAATGAGAGAATCAGGGATGAGCACAAGAACTGCTTCAAATCATCGAATTATTTCTATTGAAACTATCCCAACATCAATTTTTCCTTTCCACCACCCATGGTCACTTGACTAAGGGCCCATGCAATGTGGGAGAATCCCAACATGAACCTACAATAGAAATTAGCAAGGAACAAGAAGATCCAATGCTCAGTGAGTGTGTTTGGGGCTAGCCAGTCACATATGACCTATATATTGGTTGTATAGACATTCTCCCCATGCTCATCAATAATGTAGCCTAGGTATTGGACCATGTTCATGATGAAGGAGCATTTTTACAATTTTTCATCTAGATTGTGTTTGCACAGAGTGTGAATAACCTGTTAAATATGTTGCAAGTGTGTTGTTCAATTCTTGTTGAATATGAGGATATCATCCAAATACACCACCATCATCCATCATCCTCATGAAATTTTCTAGGGTATTTGTGAAGCCAAAGGGCATGACCAACCATTCAAAAAGACCTTCTTTGGAAATGAAGGAAGTCTTCCATACATTAGTTTGTTCTATTGGGACCTAGTGGTAGAAAGACTTCAAATTAATATTTCTGAAATATTTATCCCCCTTGAACTGGTCAAGAAGATCATCAATTTGAGGAATTGTGTACCAGTTCTTGAATGTGATTTTATTTAAATCCTGATAATTAATGTAGAGTTTCTAGGTCCCGTCTTTCTTTTACATAAGCATGATTGGACTTCCGCAAGGTGATGTGAATGGGAAGATGTTCCCCTTTTCAAAAATATCTCAGATGTAGAGCTTGATTTCCTCATTTTATGATAGAGAGTGAAGATATATTATCCCATTGGGTAGCGATGTACTGGGGATTAGATCAATTGAGTGGTTGACTTGATAGTGCAAAGGTAACCTAGCGGGTGAGGAGAAGATGTCTTTGTATTCTTCCATGACCTTAAACACTTGCTTCTATTGCATGGAGATACCAATCATGGAGGTCATGGATGTGGCTGCAAACTTTCACTCACTTTGAGCGTGAATCACAAAGAAGACAATCTTCCTAGTCTAAGAGATGACCTTCCTGCATTTCTTGGTAGAGATCAAGGAAATGGAAGTTGATGGGACTACCTTGAGTATCTTGTATAATTTCCTATCCAAATTAATAATAACACTATAAGGCCTAGACTCATATATAACATTACATTTCCATAAATGAGATTGACCCAAATGAACATCACAAACTTCAAGGGGGGCGACATCAGACAATACCTCATATTTGAAGGGCTTAATGTTGTAGGCCAGGAAGCACTATTGGTTGACATGGAGATCGCTCTCTTTGCGGAGCCATCCGATGGTTTATGCGTGTGGGTGTTGTGTTCTTAGCAAATACAACTACTTGATGACCTCCACTGAGATGAGTTTCTTTTAGCTACTACTATCAACAATGAAGTGGAGTGGAGTACCCTTCACCCACATATGTGAATGAAAGAGGAATTCATCGTCCTTTGTATCATCAGGTTTTTCAGGCTTGACCTTAGTGGTGGTGGTAGCACTGGGTTCCGCATCAATTATTTGTCTCCCTTTTTCTAGTTCCAACTCAAAGTCATAGCTTGCATATGATTCAAAGGGTTTCACCTCGACCATCAATGGCTGCTTTAAGTGACATTCAATGGTATTATTCCACGGTCTCTTATGGAACTCACACCATTTTCCAGTGTCTTTCTTTATCTTCCCATTGTCCTTCTTGGTTTCCGGTTTGGGATGGTTTTCCTGAGGTTTTCCATCCTTTAGCTTTCTTTTTCTCTATGGGTTGGCATCACCTTTTCCCTTCTTCTACTTTGAGTGGTTTGTAGACCCAAAATTCTCGTCTTTTGTTTAAGCTTCAGCTCAATTTTGACAACATATCGATAGGATGCACCCAAGGAAGAGATGTACATAAAATCCATTTCTATCTGGATGTATCCATGCAGATTGTTGTGGTATTTGAGCACCAGATGTCTCTCAAATTATTTGATACCCATCTTGGTGTGTAAGGTATGAAAGAGATTGGTGAAGTCTAGCACTGTTTGATCCATTTCATGCCATAGTGTGGTCCATATTGTATATAAGTCATCATAAATTTCAAAAGGATAGTATTTTTCCTTAATAAAATCCCTAAAAGGAACCCAAATGGGTGTGAATACAAATAATGTAGATTCCTATATTTTTTTTTCTCACATAAAGTCTCCCACCAATCTTTTACATCAGGGACAATCTTAAGGAGAGAAAATGTAATATTTTATTTATTGGAAAGACTATAGATAGAAACATACCCTTCTAAAAGTTTTAACCATCTGTCTACATCATTCACATCTATTTGACCTTCAAATATAGGACTATCAAAATTGATGTGTACATTTAATGGGGTGATGCCTCTACTTGATGAAGATGCGTCACTTGTTAGTAGTCATTGAATGATTTATGCAAAATTATCCATCATCTCATTCCTTTGTTGTGAGGGGGATTACTCGAGCAATAGTTTAAAGGGATCTCATACCCCATAATCTCTCTTTTCTTGTCCCATGGGTGTATCTCGGGTTCGACAATGCCGATATTGTAAAGGATCAATAGGTTCGAGTCCCTACTACTTATACCCTGCCCTTGCTAGGGACATGCACAGAGAAACAAATGAAGAGTAGGAAAACATGATACCACTAATTTGGATTAATGAGAGGAATGAAATGAAATAAATATTTATAACATTAACGTAGATATACAAAGAAAAATAAAATAGATACAATGGAACTTAAATTCTATTCAATAAATAAATCTACTGAAACTTTAAAATGCAGAATGAAAAAAATCTTGTTCGAATGGTGGTAGCTAATCTCTAAGAAGAGATGTGGCGGCTACGTGCACTCATTTGAGAAAATTACAATGAGGCCTCTATAAAGTTTTAGCATCAAGAAGTAAACAAAAAATCAAT
>JASDQU010438213.1:119644-133396 GCA_032191745.1 Picea mariana
TAACATTTCTTCAACTGCAATGCTGAAATTTCTCTAACAATTATTGCCCTCAGAATTCCTTGTATTTTCCTTAGGTTCCCTTCCTCATCCAAGCAAGTAAATGCCTTGTTATGACAGTATATGATAGCATGATGTTGTTCCAATCAATCCATCCCAATTAGACCGTCATAGGAACCTAAAGGAAGGATGTTCAAATATGCCCTGGTGTTCAGTATGTTCATGTCCATAGGACATGACCTAACCATCTCATTAACTTTTCTTTCGGCTCTGGTGTCCATCTATACCAACCAAAATTTTCCATTCTTTCTTCTTGAAAAATTCAAACTTTCCACCATCTTAGGATATATATAACTATGACAAGATACCAAATCAATTAAAATAAGAATGGTTTGGTTGTTGATCATATCTTTCACTTCAATCATATGTGACCAAAACTTTGTTTGCTTGTTGTCCAGTGATGCATATATCCTTGGTACACTTCTACCCATTTCCTCCAGTGTTTCATCTTGTTGTACATTGTGAACAATCCTCATTGTTTCACCTCTGTGAGTACAATATTTGTACATATAATCTCCTTTACAACCCCAACATTGAATAGGTGGTCTCCTTGGCATTTCCCCCTGTGTCAATCATTCTATGTTCACTATAAGTTGGCTATCCTTGGGGACTATTTCTGAAGAATGGTGGCTTAGTCCTCTTCTTCCTTTGATCCATATTGAATTTATTCTTTTCTTCCCAAGATTTTTAGGAAGTTGGCCTTGATTTTTGTTGATCATATAGGCATTTATCTTGCCTTATGGTCTCCTCCAATGTTTTGAGATCATCATATTGTATTTTGTTATTGATGAATGATGGAAATCCAATCAAATACCTATCAATATTAATTGTCTCATCTTTGATGAAAGAAACAAACTTCAACAATTCTAAAAACCTTATTTCATATTCATCTATGGTCATACTCCCAAGTTTGAGTTCAAAGAACTCTTTCATTTTCTTTTCATAGTATCTCTTAGTCAAGTATTTATTTTCAAAATACTTCTTGAATTCCCTCCAAGCAACATTGTTATCTTTAATGTGTTTGCACATGCACAAGGTGATCCCACCACATGGCCGCCTTTCCCTTGAGCTGATATATGAAAAATCTTCCTTCTGCATGAGAAGAATAATTATGTAATTGAAAATATTTTCTCATGCCTAGAAGCCATCTCTTTGCATCTTCATCCTTCTTGTGCTCGCCATCAAATGTAGGAGGTTTGATTTTCTTCATTTCTCCTCCTAGCTCATCCACCCCAGACTTCTTATGCTTCTTGACAAGGGATGGACTTGAGTTGTTGTGTTCTCTCCTATTGGAATGCCTTGGGGAGTGATGGTAATGTCTTCTAACACTTCTTGTTCTTCTTTTCTCATAAAGAGACCTGTGACTTCCTGATTTGCTTGAGCCACTCTCCTTATCCAATTTCATTTCTATTATGTTCAAGCTTTGCATTAACTTCATGTTGAATTCCTCCCAATTCTCCTCATCTTTCATAATCCTTTAATTATCATCTTTATGGATTTGGACATCCTTTTTCAAATTTGTAATGGTCTCTACCATATTCATGTTTTGTTCCTTTCCTTCTCCATGTCCATTGGGTTTGTTCCTTCAATTCCCATATGGACATCCATCCCTTTGATATCATCTTCCTTAATGTATTATTCCTACATATATTCCATCTCTCTACACCTTGTGATGATCCTAATCGTATCTAACAATTTTTAACTCTGCAAAATGTGCATCCAACAAAATTTGTTAGGCTAAATAATTTAACAAATTCATGAAATTATGTACAATTCTGGTTCAATAATGCATCAAAGTTATTGCTTCTGATTTCCTATAACATTGACAACCTAGATTAATTTTCTAGGTGAATAATTATATTCTAATTTCCAATATCATTCCAAAGCCTTCCATGCTCAATTATGAGTCTTGAGCAGGAAGTTATCATTATTTCAAAATTATCCATTAATTCTTTTGTTCACACTTCAACTTGGTGCAAATCTACGCTGTAATTATGCATTTTTGCACCTACTCCATTAGATTTTTGGTAGGGTTTCAGTTATATTTCTCCATATAAATATTTTGGACAGTATTTCGAAGTTTCATCTCTTTTTGGGTTCTGGGCTATTAGTTACATCCCGCTAAAGCTCTACACCAATTAGTGTTTTTGGTCTAGAATTCTACATGTACCTTCTGTTCCATATTAATTTTTTTTAATATGCACAAAATTTTAATTCAGCTCCATGAATTTTTTCGGTGGTTCAATAGATTTCCATCGACTACTCTTGTGCCTCAATCTTATTCCGAAGAAGAAAGTTATGGCCCTTCGAAGTTAGTCAGGTCTTAAAATTTACCCTCCAATGTTTTTCCTGTAACTTCCTCATAAAATATTTGTTTGATGAATGGTTTACACAAATATAAATATCTCTCTGAGCCCTTTCAATTAGGACCTCAAAAACAAGCTGCAAAAAAATGACCTTCAAAAAATATAAAATGTCGCAAGAGCTCACTAGTTTTCTACTATTGTAGACCATCCAAATAACTTCGCGCATAGCAATTTGAAAATGTACACCCATATTTATCCTATGCAACAACACCATAAGGTAGCGCATGCTCCATGCACCTATAAAAAATGTGGATCACTTCTCTGACACACTAATATCTGGTGGACAATACTTTGTGTCACGTGCCAATATATGCCCCACACAGTTTTTTGGTTCATGCCCTAATACCCGTTGCACACAATTTTTGTGTCACATGCTAATATTTCACGTGAATTGCACTCTACCTGTTGCACCATGCACCATTACTCTACACACACCAACAAAATTCCTCTGCGCTCTACCAATATTGTGCACATCACGTGCCAATATTATGCGTGCACACACCCAATCCACACTGCGCAATTCTAAATTTAGTTCGCACATATTCATACTATTATTTTTCCGTTCTTCCCTAGTTATACTGTGCATGACACTAAATTTAAGGGTGCACACCTGCGAACCATTATTTTTTGTGCGTTACCACTCTGCACTGTCTAACGCCAAATTTAAGTGTGCACACCTGTGCACCAATATTTTCCACACATTACCACTCTCCATCGTGCAACGAAAAATTTAAGTGTGCACACCCACGCACCATTATTTTTTGTGCATTACCACTTTGCACCGCGCAATGCAAAATTTAAGTGCACACACTCGCACACCACTATTTTCCACACTACAAAAGATTTTCATTGTGCATCACGCATTTTTAGTGTGCACACCTCTACACCTTCATTTTCCATTGCATCAATTCCTCATGAATTTTGCTACAGAAATTTGGGGCTTTTGCCGAATTTTTCCCAATTTTCACCTGTACATTCTACAACTATGAAATTTTTTCAATTTCACTTTGATAACACCAATTCAAACTCCGCAACAACAAATCGTTGTTGTTTGACATTCCTGGATTTTTTTTTTCCCAAACTCAATTCACGAATTGAGAATTTTAATCAAATAATATCCCTCCATCCATCATGGTTTTCGTGTAGCATCAAATTTGACCAATTCTAGGTATGAATTTTCTAGAATAGATATTAAATTAAGAATATCTCACCACTTGGCCAAATTTCTCAAATTTTCCCATGAATTTAATAACAAAAATTAGGGCTTTTCCCAATTCCACGCAATTGCTTCTAATTTTTACCATGTGCGCACTGTAACTTGAAATTTGTCCACTTAGAAATCAATTATTTGTAAAATTCCTCTTCAAAACAACTTTCTCAGCCCATTTAGGATCAATGTTGAAAACTTGAGGTTTGATACCATATTCTAGCATCCCCAACATCCAGTTGGGCTATGCCACATAAATGTTTTGAACTGTATACAATATTAAAACATATACACACAGAAACTCTTGTGGAAATATATATATATATAACTTAAAAAAAACAAATATATTTTTCAAATGCACACATTCATATAGAGTAATAATAAAAATACACATGCATCACACACAGGAAAAAAACATAGAAATAAACGCATAAATAATAATGCAGCATGTAATTTAACACACAATTGACACTTATGTTGGTAAAAATATCACCAACTGTGTGTAGACATTCCATGTTCCTCCCAGCCTTAAAAGACACTGCTCAAAAATCTCAGTAGTGGGTCACCCCCAACTTGGGACTAAACTACACCCAGGTAAAGGAATTCCTAACCAGGCTGATGTATCTCAGAAAACAAGAAAAACTTCATAACATGTTCCAACTCAAACTAAAATCCCACAATCCCCCATTCCCCACATGAAATTCCCACCCCAGGAAGTGTCGCCCTTCTCTCCTCAATAATCTTTTGGCTGCCCTACCTGCTTTCTGGGGCTTCAACAACAGGTCATACATGAAGTCTTAGAGCCCTGTAGCTATAGTTTGGCATCTTCAAGAAATTAATTCCTAACAATTCTCTAACCTGGAAAGAATTTCTCATGAGCCTAACAACCCGCCTCTTCAATATCCCATGGGACTGACAACCCACTTCTTCAGTCCAAATTCTAAGCTAACCAGGTACATATATAGGAACAGGTACATGTATGAGTATGGGTACAGTGACAATAAGGTACGAAGGAGGGATGAATGAGTGAGTGAATGATGATGGAATGATGGGAAAATGAACTAAGTCCAAACTATATGTATGCATGTTCCCAAATTGACACTTGTTGTTTTGAGAACTACTTTGGCCCACTTGTCCCCATCCTTAGAACTTAGGATAAAATAATTATCCATACTTTATACTTTAAGGAATATTAATATAATATCCCTTTTTGTCTTAAGCTCCCTAGCTTATCCCCTTGTCCTTAAATTTTACCCTCCTTTCCCTAACTAGTGGAGTTTAGTCCCCCATAATATTTTATCATGGTCGGTCTACATGCAACGATGTATTATATTAATGATAAGACATATACAAAAAATAGTCTCACTGACCTTTAGCATCTAAGCTCTCCAGCCTAATTCAACACATAGGCCTCCTAGCTTATAATAACTGACTCACCAACCTATAAAACACAACATATACACAAAGGTTCCCTATCCTCAAAATCACATGTACTTAAGTTTGTTACACACAGTATCCTGGAATGTGCACACTTCATCATTTTAGTGTGCAGTACATGTGCGCACTATACCATGGAAGGTGCATGAAAAATGATATTAAACAAATTACTAGCTTAAGTACATTTGTATTTACATTTACAGTTGGGGTTCGGCCTAGGGTTATTACAATATGCACAAGGTTGATTTCCCAAAGTTTTGAGTTAAAATATGAGTTTATTAAAAAGTTGGTTTTCATGTTCAGTGGGGGTAGCTTCAATAAATATGGAGTCTCCTCAAAATCAAGAACACATTTAAAATATATGTGGGACTAATATAGGTTTCATCTACAAAATAAATCTAGCTAATAACATCCTCTAATTATTCCCGAGAGGGAGTAGAAGGCCCTACATGAAGATTCAAAGAAGAAGACGCTCTGAAAAGAGGGAAAGACACCACCCAACTCGGGAAGGTATGAGAAGTGACTATTAATGTAATTATGATGCTTTATCGTCTGCAACATCTAATTACGTATTTGAAACTTTTCAATATAGGATCCCAGACACATCCAAATACACCAAGTCCAGGATATAAAAACATGGGAAACACAGACTTGACCCAAGTGGTTACTCTAAATTGATCATACAAACTGTAAGTATAAAGAAACAAATTTCATCCAAATAGTATATTGTTAACAATTTTAATTTAGTTGCACATAAGAAGAAAAATTGATGTTCTTGTGAAAAATTGCAGGACATGGAGTACAAAGAATCTACAACATAAGAAGACCTAAATCTTTCTTTCAAGCATGACTTTAAATTTGTGTTTGAACACGGGAAAATATTTGGCGAAACACAACCTCCCGACACTCAAACCGACACTTGGGTAAATAAAATCAATGAATATTATTTATATTTTATTACTTATACTATATCTTGAATAATATTTTCGGCCATAAAGTAATGTGTTTGTTTGCTTTAAGTAGGAAAAAAATGTAGAAACAAGTGTCCCCACTAGTCGAACACAATCTAGTGAGAGTGGAGTTCCACCCAATGAAGGAAGTGTGCAACTCAATACTGGATGCATTTCATGTGCTATAAAAAATGTAGTATGGATTAAACTTTAAAATATTTAATTAAAAATTGTGTATCAATTATAACCTTTTATGTTTCAACTCTAGAGCATGTAAAGGATGAGGCTAGATGAGAAGAAAAACATATGGATGCATCCCAAAATATTTTTATTTCCTTCGCTACTCAAGCAGGTAAAGATCACTCTAATGCTCTTTTTATTAATGAAATACTTGTAATAATAATAACTTTATATATCAATTTAACATTTCTTTCTTATTTAAGTTGATGATTTGCACCCCTCCTTGTAGCAGCCTGGACATCATGAGTACATGACCAATTCGTCAATAAGACATGCAGAGGAAAAACAAATTCAAGGGGAAGAAGGATCTCATGATATCCTTTATGAATTCATGGAAAAAAAAAGAAATTGAAAAATAAATGATTTTACTAGCTATGTAATACAAAAAATCATGTACCATATCCCAAGAACATATTTTTGATGATAAAAATTATTAAGATGAAGTATTTTGTGTCTATGATTAATCAATGAATGGATGAATTCTATGTGTTAATGAATGACTGTTATATGTTTCTTTATGCACAAAACCACATATGTTTTCTTATGAATTTGTTGTTTTCTAGTGTCTATGCATGAATCTTAATGTGTTGCTTTCAACTATTTTCTAGTATATAGATTAGGTATTGGGGAATTGAGAGTGATGTCAGGGGGGGGAGTGGCCATAAGATATTCCAGCTTCACGTGGTTGGCTCTGTGCCGTAGAGAATAAATTATGATTTGGATAATCTTGGATGAAACCTCCCTCAATCCAACAGAGAAACAACAAAGTCAATGTTGACTTCATTGTTTCTCCATCAAAATGATGGAATTTTTATCCAAGATTGTAATGCTCCAATAAATTATTCTCTAAACCAAGAGGATCTCATTCAGGTATTCATGCACTCAAGTCTTTTTAGTTAATTTAGTCATAATAATTTTTGTTAATTTATTTTTTTATTTTGATGATTCTTTGAGTGATGGTTAAATTTGTAGAACATCTACTGTAGGAGATCTATTGGAGCAACATTAAAAAAATATCATACAAGGACAACCATCAAATATCTAGGTATTTGAGTTGTTATTTTATTTCTAATTGCAATTTATTTGTATGATTGAGATGATGATTTATATTGTTATTTTTGTTCTTGACACTCACGTGGATTCCTTTTCTAGTCCTCACTTCCCATAATTATTTCGTATCTTTATCCAACAATATTTTTCATCCAGATAGTAATATACTTTTCCATCTAGAAAAATAATTGTATCCTCAATAATTTGGACAGAGGTATGATTTATGATGTATATTCTGGTTGTAAATATAATTTATGTCTAACCCTATAATAAATTTCATACTTATTTTCCTTTGTGAGATTATGATATTGGTATTTCTCTAAATTTTGTTCATTCTTCCCTTGCCTGGATTTTGGAAAACTTAGGCACTAATTATATAAACATAACACAGTTGACAAGAAATAAATGGCATCGAAGAAATGGATGTAATACCCCTAGGTTGATCCCTAAGGGTAGATATAAATGTAACTATACTTTACTTATAATATGGTGAGATGAAGTAACTGGATCCTTGGTTGGGTGTTGGGGGAATTAAGTCAATGCACGTGAATATCATACCAATGAAATGCCTTGAGTTTTTAAAATGACATAATGCACAATTTAGTGCATATAATGCACACCCATGGAAGTGCGTAGAAATGGAAGAATAGAAGAGAAACTTTTGAAGTTTACAGTGTGCATTACTATAAGTGCGCAAGGAGAAACATAATAACATAAGAGCCTTACAGGATGGTGCACTCTTTAGGATTCAACGCACACTAGATTAATGTGTAGGTTTCAAAGGCCAGGGAGCCTTTTGTAAATACATTATGTTGTAATGTGAACCTGTGTAAGGCCATGAGGGTGGTGCACTAAAAGGAGAGAGTGTGCATCGCAGAAGTTTCACGTGCATTGGTTTACTGTGCGAGTTTTATGTTTCAAGGCTGGTGAGCCTAGATGCAAAAGATTAGTACTATAGTATTGAGAATGTAAATGTAATAAGATGTAATTAGAATTAAAAAGAATAATTTTCACATAACAACCACGTAAAAGAGAATAGGGGGACTAAAATCCACTAGATGAGGTTAAGGGGCTAGGTTAAAGGGGATTAAACCCAAAAAACAATATTATATTAATATTTATTAAAAGTATAAATCCAAGATATATTATTTTATCCTGATTCCTAAGGAGGGTATAAGTGGCTGAAGGCATTTCTCGATGTGAAAAGTGTTAGGTTGGGAACATACATCCAAAGAGTTTGGAATTAGTACACTTTTATGATCATTCGATAATGATTTAGGAGGGAGAAGGCGATGAGCAAGACCCGAATGTTCTGTCATAGAAATAAATTGTTTTGACATTGAACCCAACTATTACTGTGACCAATATTCTTCTATTACTATCGTAGATACATGTGTTGTTGGGAATTATTTCCTGAGGTACCAAACTACAATGACATGGCTCTGAGACTTCAGGCAGGCCTTGTTGTTGAAGCCCTAAAAGGGAAGTGGGGAAACCAAGGGAATTTTGAGCAAAGAAGGGGCACACTTAATGGGGTGGGACATCAATGTGGGTAATGAGAGACTGTAGGATGTCAATGTGAATTGGCATCTATGATGGAATTTAATGTAATTGAGTCACCTATGATTGAGTTACCTGTGAATTAGTTTCTGTTGAGTGAGATACTTTATCTTGGTTGGGAACGATTACCCAAGTGGATTTTAGCCCCAATTTGCGGGTGACCTTGTTGAGATTTATGAACAATGTGGTCTAAGGATGGGAGGAATGTGGAAGTTACGATCATATTTGGTGTCATTTATTCAAAGATAAGTGCCAATTTGTGTGTTAAATCATGTTTTGCAGTAATTTATTATGAAATTGTTTTCATGGGTTTATGTTGTTTATGCTACATGCATATTTCTATTAGGAATATGTATTTAACTGTGTATTGCAGAATATATTTGTATGTTTAAATTAGTGTCATAGTTGTGTCAGAGAAACTTGGTTGAGTTTATATTGGTAATGGATATGTTACAAATTGGTATCAGAGCTGATGACAAGAGAAGAGAAGTGTTTTTTGTGTGATATGCCCAACTTGGGTTGTTGGGTATGTTACAAATTGGTATCATAGATCATTTTTCAACAGTGATCCTGGATGGGCCAATTCAACATCATGCCAAAGTGTATTTTCACAAAGAATTATATTCGGGAGTGGCTTAATTTAAAGTTACAATAAGCCCATGATGGAAATTTCAAGTAATTGAGTGGAATTCGAAAAAAGCCCCATTTTTTTATTCTGAATTCATGGAGAATTTGGGTAAACTTGGTTAAGTATTAAGATATCCCTTCATTTTAATCCTTGTTTAAGGAAATTCAAACAATAATTCATCAAATTTAAAGTTACAGAGAAACCGCAACATAATGAGTGAAATTGTTCGAACAAGATTTACAATTCGTGAAGTAATTTGGAAACATTTGCACCAGAAATGTCAACCAGTGACACACATAAGAATTGGTTGTTGTAGAGGTTGAATTTGGATGTACTGGAGTGAAATTGAACAACTTTCATAGTTACAAAAAGTCCATGGTGGAAATTGAGTGACCATTGATAAAAATCCCCATTTTCTACATTAGAATCTATGAAAAATTAGTTAAGTGTCGAGAGTAGTGTGTGCACTAAGTAGTAATGATGCGCAAAAAGATCAAGGTTCACATGAGAGCGCTTTAAAATTGGGAAACACACTATGCGGATTCGTTGATGTGAAAACGTAATGTTGCGCAGTTGTGTGAACTAACTATTTGGCATTGAAAATAAAATAATGGTTCACAGAGTATGTACACTAAGATTTGGCATTAAACATATTATATTTAATGAAATGCATAGGATATAAGTGCATAGAAAAGAACATTAAGTTTTTCATCGCAAAGTCAAATCTTGTGTCGCACGAGTAATAGTGTGATGTACAAGATGTGCTCTTGGAATATTGGCACAACAGAATTTGAGTTGTTGGTGTGCGTGCAACATTGGTGTGGTGTGCCTATGTAATCATGTCTCTCAAAGGTATAACTACTTACACGTAGTCTAAAAACACTAAAAATTGACTTGGTTTGGTGTAGTACTTGCAATGCGCACAGAGTATTGATGCATGACATGAAAACTGTTCTCAATGAATTTTGGCTCGCGACAGAAAAATAAGAACTTTAGTTATTGGTGCGTAGTTCATATGCTACATTTTAGTGTTGCACATGAAAATATGGTGCATGCAATTGTCAGTTAAAATGGAGAAGTAGTGCACGGGAATTCGATTGGGAATTTAAATTTTTACGAGAAATCAGAAGAAGGAATTTTGATGTTGCATGGAAACATAATTATATACCATTTCATGAATTTGTTAAATTGTTATTCTAACAAATTGTGTTGGCTACAAATTTTTGCAGAGTTAAAAACCATAGATCAGAACAAGATCAGTGCAAGCTAGGATAATTGAATATGTGCAAAGAATTTACATCCATGAAGAAGAGATCAAAGGAATGTATATATATATTGGAAATGAAGGTGCAAATTCCAATGGACATGGAGAAGGTAAGGAAGAAAGCATGAACCTGGTACAGAACATAAAAATTGTATAGAAGGATGTCTTGATCTATAAATATGATAATGAGAGGATTATGAAAGCCAAGGAACAAGAAGAATATTTCAATATCAAGTTAATGCATATCTTTGATAGAATAGAGAAGAATATGGATAAATAAACTAAGGAAAGAATATTAGGGAGCCATAAGTCTCATGATAAGTAGAGAATAATAGTGTGCAACAAAAGATCTATCAAGCATCACCATCACTCTCCAAGGCATTCAACTAGGAGAGCACATAGCAGTGCAAGTCCATCCCATGTCAGGAAGAAAAATAAGAAGTCTAGAGTGGATAAAGTTCAGGGAGAAATTAACAAAATAAAGACTCCTACTTTTTATGGTAAACATAAGAAGGATGAGGATGAATAGACTTGGATTCTAAATATGAAAAAGTATTTTTAGTTGCATAACTACTCTTCACTGGTAGAAGGTAGAATTTCTATTTATCAACTCAAGGGAAAAGAATTGATATTTCGGGATCAATACATGCAAGTACAACATATTGATGAGAATAAGGTGACTTGGAGAGAATTGAAGAGGTATTTTCAGAGGAATTACTTGAATTAGAGATACTATGAAAATAAAATGAAGGAATTCTTTGAGCGCAAGCTTGGGAGTATGACCATACATGAGTATGAAAGAAGGTTTTTAGAATGGCTGAAATATGTTTCCTTCATCAAGGATGAGAAAGTTAATATTCAAAGATATTTGATTGGGATTCCATCAGTTAGCAGTGACATGATACATTATGATGATTCCAAAACCTTGGAGGAAACCATAATAAGGGCTAAGTATCTTTATGATCAAGATAAAGGGAAAGAAACTTACCAAAAATATTGGGAAGATAAGAAGAATGGCAAGATGGAACAAAGGAAAGAAGCAAACTAAGCTACCATTATTCATAAATAACTATCAGGAAAAACCAACTACTAAAGAATCCATAATGAAGGATTCATTAGGGAAAAGGCCAAGGAAATAACCTATTTAATGTTGGGGTTGTAAGGGAGATCATATGCATAAAGATTTCCCTCACATAAGTGAAAGAGTGAGGAGTGTTCACAATGTGCAACAAGTTGAAAAAATGGAGGACATGGGTTGAAGTATACCTAATATCTATGATCGAAGTGGAAGGTAATATTAATAATCATCTCATTTTTGTTTTAATTGATTCAGGAGCTAGTCATAGTTATCTAGATCTTAAGATGGTAGAAATATTTCATTTGCCAAGAAGCAAGTTGATCAAGATTATTTTCGGTACGAAATGAGAGTAGAGATATAACACAAAAATATACAGAGATATTGAAAGAGAGACAATAATATAAGAAATATATACAAAAGAAAAAACAAGAGGCACATATATACAATAATACCCAATTTTCTATTAATGAACAAAATCTAAAAAACTATAGAAATACAGAGTGAAAGACTCACTAGAATTGTGACAGCTTATCTCTGAGAAGAGATGTGAAGACTACTCTAATTTAAAAGAAGATGATTTCTACAATGAGGATACAAATTCATTTTTAACATAAATAAAATCCAAAACCCTAACCCTGGAAGATGAAAAGACAATAGTTTTGTGGACCTCGTTTTGGGTAGTTTGGTGTATCAACTTCCTGTGGGAGTAACTTTCGCATATGATATCCATTTGGGGCACAAGATAACTTGTTGGAAAGGTATCACCAAGGATATTCATTTTGGGGAATATATTGTATCTTTTGTATATCTTTGGCTTGATCTATCCCTAAAAAAATTCATTTAGATAATCAAAATGGCCTCAGAAGTTTAGGAACCAAAAACATGCTAAAAATAGTAAATTGCCAAAAGCTTGTGTTATCACTGAAATTTCGTCTGCACATGGCGACAAAAACTCCACACCATCAAAACAGCAATGAAGTCATTCATGGCACTGAATTAAGTTCACAGCATTCCAGAAGGGTAAAAAACTATACAAAGTAACCAAAAATTGAAGGGCGCGTTACAGCAGTAGGGTGCGCGCGCGTATGCGTGGGACAAAAACGTGTTACGCGTGCATGCGCGCCCGACGCGTGACTGCCCACACAAAAAGCTACGCATCTGCTAATACAGTGCATTAATTGCCTAAGTCGGCCTCCCGACCGACTATGGACCGGCCCCCAAGATGATTTGACCCTCAAATCAGGGTTGGCTCTGCAAATTCGACGAATTAAATGTTCTAAGTGAACCCTAAACAGGTCCGTGTTTACACCGGAAGTTGGTTACATGACCGCTTGGAAAATTTTTATAAATAGCCATGAAGACTCACTGTTTTAGCAGAGAATTCAAAGCAAAGTTACGCTGTCCAGATGATTCAGAGCTCAGTCTTTGACAAGCTATCCATCAGCGGCCTAACCTAGAGTTCTTTCACCATTCAGTTTAGTTCTATTCATTTTGTAAGGAAAGCATTGTGTTGAGGGCTCCCAAGGACCTTCCGTTGGAGGGAGAGGGAACCCCTGTCTCTGTCTTCAGTGTGTGCTCTGGTTTCACTAATAAACCAAGCCTGGAACCATTTGATGACCCCTGTGTCTCATGTTTGAAGTTTTTGTTTATTTTTCGAATTGTTATTTGCTTTCAGTTGTTAGATAGATTGTAGTTAGTTTTGTTTTCTGTTAACCCTTGCTGCCACAGATGTTCTGTCCTGATGAACCCAACAGGACATGCAGAGCGTTCTCCATTTTGATCACATGGTGACTGTTTGAATGCAAACAACTTGTTTTGAGTGAGTTGGAATAGGTGGGTGTCCACTGATATCCACCTAAATCAATCCTCCCTCCTTAGGAAGAAATGGTCTCCATTGCATTGAGTACCCAACGGA
>JASDQU010438214.1:14682-52043 GCA_032191745.1 Picea mariana
TGCCAAATGGTGTCTTCCATGAGTCCCCAATAGTTTAGACAAGATTGGGCATATTCATTCCATCCTCGCTTGAGTCGATGGTGGTTATGACTCGATTTTGAAGAAATTTTAGGAAGCTTCTTGTCTTCCATGTTGTTTAACTTGTTCTTATACATTAGCTATCTAGTCATAGCCATGCTCTCAATGGGGGAGAGGATTGTTTCTAAGAGGAGGATAGGATAGGGTGTATTTCCTTTAATTTTGAGATTATAGGTTATAAAATTATTTTGTATTTACTCTATCTTTCTCCAGGATCCATGAGAGATAGTATATCCCTAGACTTCACATCCATAAAGAATAATAGGTGTAATGAGAGTCTCAAAGAAGATTTTATTCTTATCCCAAATCCAAAGATTAGTTGATTTACAATTGTTTTCAAGCCCATAATAAACTTTCCATCCCCCAATAATACTTTTCTCAATGCTATAATTCCATTTGATCTTGTGGTGAACATCAATTCCAAGATATTTGTATGACGTCACTTCCTCCAAGTTGTCATTTGTTACGAGGAAAATATCTCTATGGCTAGGGTGAACCACAACAAACGGAAATGACTACAGAAATCAACTCTATTCCAATGATATGCTATATAAACCAATGTGCAAGGGAGATAAGAAAGGGGCCTTCCTCGTCCACATGTTCGATAATGTCCATCATTGAGCACTTCAACCCAAATCTATATACTTGCAACAATTTCTCAACAAATAAGAAAAACAAGCATATGGTGGAAATATAAAAGGTGAGCACATTAGACATCACAATCCATTAATATACTCAACAAATATGCCCATGGATAACAATTCATATATTTGCAAGACATCAATTGGATGGGAAGAGAGTATTTCTATTAATAAATGATTAGCAGAAGTGAAACTATTACAAACTTTCATGTCGGCACGTTTCGGAACCGAGAATCTAAGTTCCTTCCAGCTAGGCCTCCACCACTTCAATCATCCACCAAAGGCAAGGTCATATAAGGAAGATAATGAGGTTCTCCATCGATAAGGGAAGAGATTGGGGATTGAACAGTGTGTCCATACTTAAAGGACAAAGGGATGAAAACTCAATATGAAGTAAATAATTTCTCTAGAGTAACTTTGCTCTCAAAGTTGAATTCTTTCTCCTTTTCCACAGCTTGAAATTGGCTTCTTTATAGCCTTCAAAATGAAAATGAAGGGTCGATTCAGAGTGTTTCCAGTATATGGAAGGCCAAGGATCATAGATTTCTTGTCGTGACATGGAAACCTGACATTTAATTTTGATTTTATAGCACAAATCCCGATGTACACATGTTATAGTGGAGAAGCCTGTGTATACTCTCACTGTATAAGGTGGAAGATGCATACAAGTGGAAAAAAATCATATTTTTGTCTCTATACTTTAGTAACTGGGAAGAAGAGTCTGCATAGGGAAATGGAATAAGGCCCTCTCTACAAGATTTCATAGGGTGAAGAAAATCTATCTCTAACAAATTCGCCCTAATGTGTGAGGTCAGAGGAGAATATGCAATGACCTAAATACATTATGAATTACCCAGAAGTGGAGTGGTAGGGAACTAGCTGGACGAACTCGATTTCTCATTACATTATGCACCGACTTTGCATACATGGTTGCCAAAAATACAATGCAGATCCATGTGAAAATATACCAAACAAGTGTCTGTGGCCATGAATAGGCAAATACAAATGTGGTTACATGCCAATAGCTATCATAGTCACAAACAAGGCCTAGTAGAACTATTCTCAAAACTAATCTGAATATGTTTGTATACCATGGAGTACAATTCGATCTCCCATGATCACTGAAGTCATATAGGTATTGTTCCATTGAAAAGGAAGAAACAACTTAGTGGAGCTGCAACCACTTAGTGATGTCTTCAAGTCTTCTATACAATCTGCCAAAGTTGCAAGTCTACATCATGTGAATAAAGGAGTTGAGGTCGAACATAATGAGACACCGTTTGATTACCAGTTATTGATGTATACCATTAACAAATGCAAGACAACCTACCGATAATGAAAGTAGGTATCAAGGCACTGAGTACATTCTTACAAGTTTGAATAGAGGAGTTGGTGTCAAACACCTAAAGAATCCATCGATCAGGAGACATTGATGTATTCCCAACTGTCGATGGCGAGAGAGCCTGCCACTAGTGACTGCAAGTCTGAAGGCACTCATAAGACTCTAGGTCCCATTTCCGAAATAAATGGGCTAAAGTCGATGGAAAGAGACCCATTGAATGGAGAGAATTAAGGCATATCTTATCAGTCAGCACGAAGTACAAAGCAGGAGCTTCATGATTTGTTGGAATCAGACAAAGAACAAGTTCACGAACTAGTGACGCTGTGCGTATTTTGTGTGTGCCAAGTGCAAGAGATACACGAAAAAGACCCTCTGAATAGAAACCAATGATGAAATCTTCTAAAAAGGGCAAGGAAACCACCAATAAGGCTAATGGCATCCAAGACACTACATGAATCCCAATGTGTGAATATATGTCTTGTTGTTGAACACAAGGGAAACCACCTAGTCAACGACCAATGATGAAATGTTGACTGTTGGGTTCAAGGTTACCTACCAATGATGAAAGTAGGGTCAGGGTGCATGATTGGACTAAAGTATCATGTGATTCTGAGACAAAATGAGGGTATGGACGACATGCAAAGTCAAGAGTTCTGAGGATTGGACAACATAGGTTGACAGTCTTCCTTTGAACAGGAGAATGAGACATATGGAGGACTCTGGTAGCCTAGACCCAATGATGAAACCATGAGATGCAGGAGGCATCAATGAAATTATTTGTAGGGACTGGAAGAGTAACTATTCGGTAGAGAGAACTCAGTAACGATCTTAGCTTCCTAAGGCCATGCTAATCCCAAAATTATGATTAATGGACTGGAATAACTTTGTGCTCTATTCAAAGGAGACACAACTGCTATCGATACAAGATAATACTCCCTTATTGCCCATCTTTTTTTTGTTTTTTCATAGACAAATAAATGTTATGATATAGAGGAGGAAACGAGTGTCACAAGTAAGAAAAACTAGTTCTAGCAGTGAAATGTACCTATGCTCAATGCAGGGAAGTGCATGCGAGAGATGGACACTCAGGGGAATGTTTACTCCTAGGTATAGGGTGTCAAATTGCGAAGGATATAAACAAAGCTCTGCTTGGTTGAGGATGCAAACTTCTGAGGCAAATAGTTTATAATGCAAAGAAAGAATCAACTATAAGCTCAGTACTGCAAGCAAGGGAATGAGGTGCAGTCACAACTTAATGCCAAAAAATTTCCTTTTTTATGTCTTTTAGTCTACTTGGTGTGAAAAAGAGGTAAACTTGTGCCAAATAGATGTCTTTTCAAAACTAGTTTTACGAGTTTCAAAGAGACAAGTTCACTCGACAATCTTTTCATTTTTTATAGTGAGTCGAGAAAGAGCTTAACTAAGACTCGTGACCTTTCAAATCCAATTAACGAGTGTGAAAGGGACAAATCACTCGAAAATATTTTTCCTTTTTAGACGAGTTGGAAAAGAGATTAAATTAAACTCGTTTGGGAATGCACGAGGTATAAATTCTCATGTTTATGAATGAGAAATGAGGCTCAACATAAAGTCAAGGACGAGTTGTGAGGGACTTTTGATCTGGTTGAAAAAATATTTGCATGGGTACCAAATGTAGTAGGGGATATAATTAGGGAACCCATGTTTGGTAAGTGTCTACCACTTGCAAATGACATGACTTTATAACATATGGAGGGTTCCGTGTCGTAACAAATGGGTTTGTACCTAGGGCGTAAAAATTGACAGTTATAGGATAATGCAAAAATGAATAATGGAATGGATACCTATCCTATATGCTGGGTAAAGAACATACTTAACCAAGCTGACAAATAGTTGTTATAACACTGAAATCTGCAAGAATCCTAGGTTAAAACTTCATCAATCTACTTTTGTATTAGTCCATTAGGTGAAAAAATGGCTTAAAACTATAGAAAGTGGGTAAAAATAATTTATAAATAGTAACAAAATAAAAAATTACTATACCATTTTGATTTTTTACCCAACTAGTGCAAATTGGACCAAAATACCTCTGAGATTCAAACAACGATTGTAGGAGCATCGGGCAACGAAATCATGAGCCATCTGGATCAGGTAATTCTCGTTCTCTTCCTCTTCAATTTTAATGGTTTAAAATTTTGAATTAGGTCTTAAACTTTTATTTATTGAAGGCACAAAGTATAGATTTTGGTGTACGTGGGATGGCTTTGGTTAGGTCATGTGTACAATGAGGTATATGCTCCTATGTGAACTACATGGGGTGTATATTAAGCCCTAAATGATATTGTATGCAAAGGAGGTCACGTACATGCACACAAATGAAAAAATTGAAGAGTTTTAACTCAAAATTCTATTTGTCTTTAACAAGATGGTTCTTGAATGGAGAGAGAGAGAACATGAGAAGGTTGATGTTGTTGTAGATCGAGATCCAGGGTCCCAAATAGCCTTAAAGTGATGTGGTTTGTATAAGTTTTGGGCACTCAAAGGAATGATATCTCGGGTGAGGTTGTTGGAGATGTTGGTGGGTTACTGGGACCCTAGGAGTGAGAGATTCAATCTCGATGGGCAACCATTGAGAATTGAAGTAGAGGACATTTACTTTCTGACTGGTCTATCACGCCGAGGGGAGGCTATAAACCTTAAATAATGGGGAGTAGGTAGCAGGATGAAGATAGAGGAATATATCAACGCCCACTGTGTAGTAAGGACTCCTAAGATAGGGAGTCAAGTCCCTATCCGAGCAATAAACAAAATCAGTTTGAAGATCATTGTCCTAGTCTTAACCAAGATCACAAGTTTGGCCTCGTTGCACTAGGAATCAAGGCCGCTCATGTTCTATGCAGAGAAGTGTGCGAGTCCCACAGTGTATGACTAGTGTACCTCACTACTGGCGAATATGAAGAGCCAATTGAAAGAGTGCAAACACGGGGGTAAAAGAAATTTTGGGTTTGACTCCATCTTGTGCAGTTTCTTTTTCGAGCGGGTTACAGGTTTGGGACTTACAATTGAGATTCTTCCTAGGGGACCTCGCGATCCATCCATGGCACGGTGGACTAAGGTGATGAGGTGGTAGGGAGGAGGTAGGATTCCAACACCCTACAATGAGGAATTCTTCTACTAGTGGCAGTGACAGGTCATCGCTTTGGATGAGTATCCCTATGAGGGGATTGAATTTAGAGGAGATATAGACATGCCACTTCCACTAGGGTCCGCCCACGGTGACATAAGTATGTCAAAACATTTTTACATATTTAATTTTTTTGTATTTTTGTATAATTGGGACAAACATATTTTTGGATGGTGCTTAAGTATTGACTCAACTTTGTGTGCTGCAGATGTGGGTCCACGATGGCTAGAGGGTTTCCCTTGACATCAACGGAGGAACCTGAGAGACAAGGTGGTTGGAGGAGAGGCCGAGAGCGTCCTACAAAACATACAGGGAAACCTGTCGCGTTTGAATCATGGGATACCCATGGTTCAGGTAGAGGATCTTCCTGAAGTCATGCAACGACATGTGGTTGGTGTACCTAGGGCATGGGTATGACTCTTTCGACGTCTCGCAAACATCATGGTTTGATACCATGACATGAATCCAGTGCCACAGGAGTAGATGTCGTGGGATATTATACTACTGGATGTATATGTATATTGAGGGTGTTATCCCCATTTTGTACTATAAACACCATATTTTTTGAAATATATAAAAAATGATCTTCAAATTTACTTATATTTTACAATGTGTACATTGATTAGATGGTTTTCTTTGCTTTTAATTATGTCACAGATTCCAATCTAAAACAAAATTAGCATAAGCATCAGATATATGATTAGAACTCCTAGGAATATGATAATATGTAATAAAATCAAAATTTCATTCTAAAATATGTACCCATAGGAATCGTTGGAGTAAAGTAGGATCACACATGCGGTAACGGTTGTTCAACTAATGTACTAATAACTAGGAATCCAAGAAAACTTCTAATGAACGAATTCCATGTGAGATAGCATCACACAAAATTTCTATAATGGTGCTATATTGAGCCACATTATTTGTGGACGTCCCTGGGCATATGCCTCCTAAAGACACCAGTAGATCCTTGGGTGAGTAAACCACCCAAGTGGCGGAAGCCAAGTTTCGTGTGTGATGACTGGCCCCGTCTTCAAATCCTATGTAGACCGATGACTCCATTGACGTTTTTCAACCAAGTGAAAGCTCAATAAGAAATCTGAAGAAGAAACAAAAATAGATATATACACTACATTACATTAATATACAGAGATTTCCGCCCAATCCGCGGGCTCAAGTGTGATATAGTTTCACATAGATCCCATTTATGGGCTCAACCAACTTATTCCATTCATAATATTCTAACTCATAGGATCCTTTTTCTAGAACATGTTGCATGATGTAAGGACATGCCACATGTGTTTAAACTTGCCTACCCCTAGTCTTTATTTGGCTTGATCATACAAGAGGACCAAGTCACCCTTTGCGTACAACCAAGGATAGACAAACTTATGATACTAGACCTTGACACATCATTTGTTCACCTTGATAGTCGTATAGGTGTCTCGATGCTGGTCATCGAGGCTCTCTAGGTGTACAAGGCATCGCTCAAGATCGAAAGTGTCAGGGAGGAGAACGATTGCCAACTTAAGAGAAGGGATTTCACATTAAATAGGCAAAATTGACTCCGGACCATGTACTAATTGGAAAGGAGAAAATATGGTGGCATTTTTTACCGAGGTTCGGTATGCCCAGAGTGTAGGATATAGTATGATGTGCCAGTTGGATTTACTCTGACTAACAGTTTTTTGCAAAATTGTCTTGAGGGAATTGTTGACGGCCTCTACTTGTCCATTTTCCTGGGGATAATAGGGAGAAGAATGACCATGTCTAAGCCCCAACTTAGCTTCTAGTTCTTCCATCATCTCATTCTAAAAGTTACTTCCATGGTCAATGACAATATCACTCGGGATACAGAACCAGGTGATGAATTGATTGAATATGAAGAAGGTTGCAGTATTCCCATCGGATTTAACTATAGGCATGGCCTCATCCCACTTCATTAAGTATTCTATGACCATGATAATGTGTTGATTCCCCCCAGCCAAAGTTGGGTTGCAATCGACAAAGTCCACCCCCAACTTGGTGAAGGGACCGACGATAATGACTGGATGAATAGGGGCTGGATGCGAGTGCATTTTTCAAGTGAACACCTGGTAGGGTTGACACTTCTTAGCCACTTCAAAAAAATATTTAAATATCGTAGTGTTATGAGGAAAAGATATCTATGGCTAGGGTGAACCACAACAGACAAAAATGATTGCAAAAATCAACTCTATCCCAACAACTTGCTATATAAACCAATGTGCAAGAAAGATAAGAAAGAGGCCTACCTCGTCCAAATGTTCGATGATGTTGACTGTTGATCACTTTGACCCAAACATATATACCTACAACAAGTTCTCAACAAATAAGCAAAAACAAGCATATGGTGGAAATATAAAAGGTTAGCACATTAGATAGCATAATTCATCAATATACATAACAAATACGGCCATGGATAATAACACATATATTTGCAGGATATAAATTGGACAGGAAGAGATTATTTCTATTAATAAACGATCAACAAAAGTGAAAATATTATAGACTTTCGTGTCAACATGATTCAAATCCAAGAAACCGAGTTCCTTCCAACTGGGCCTCCACCACTTCAATCCTTCTCCAAAGGAAAGCTCATATAAGGGAGACAAATAGGTTCTCCATTAATAAGGGAAGAGTTTGGGGGCTGAACTCTTTGTTCATACTTAAAAAACAATGGGATGCAAACTCAATATGAAGTAAATAATTTCTCTAGAGTAACTTTTCTCTCAAAGTTGATTTCTCTCTCCTTTTCCATAGCTCGGAATTGGCTTCTTTATAGCCTTCAAAATTCAACTGAAGGGCCGAGTCAGAATGTTTCCAGTATATGGAAGACTAAGGATTAGATATCTCTTGTCGTGACATGGAAATATGACATTTAATTTTGATTTCTGGCACAAATACTGATGTACACTATCTATAGTGGAGTAGCCTATGTATACGCTTGTTGTATAAGGTGAAAGATGCGTACAAGTGGAAAAAATTTATATTTTTATCTCTAGATTTTATCATCAGGGAAAGTAAATCTGCATGGGGGAATGGAATAAGGCCCTCTCTACAATATTGCATAGTGTGAGGCAAATCTTGCTCTAATAGATGCCCCCTAATGTGTGAGGTCAAAGGAGTATCTGTGATGGCCGAAATACATTATAAATAATCTAGAAGTGGAGTGGTAGAGAACTAACTGGATGAATTCAATTGCTCATTACATTCTATACTGACTTTGCATACATGGCTTCCAAAAATACATTGCATATCCATGTGAAAATATACCAAACAAGTGACTGTGGCCATGGATAGGAAAATACAAATGCAATTAAATGCCAATAGATATCATAGTCATGAACAAATCCCAATAGTACCAATATCAAAACCAATTTGAAGATGTTTGTATACCATGGAGTACAATCTGATCTCCCATGATCACTGAAGTCATATAGGTATTGGTCCAATGAAAAGGAAGCAACAACTCAGAAAAGTTGTGGCCACATAGTAATGTCTTCAATTCTTCTACACAATCTTTCAAAGGTGCAAGTCTACATCATGTGAATAAAGGAGTTGAGGTCAAACATAATGAGACATCGTTTGATTACTAGTCATTGATGTATACCGTTAACAAATGCGAGACAACCTACCGATAATAAAAGTAGGCCTCAAGGCACTGAGTACATTCTTATAAGTGTGAATAGAGGATTCAGTGTCGAACACCTAAAGAATATATCGATCAGGAGACATTGATGTATTCCCAAATTTTGATGGTGAGAGGGCCTGCCACTGATGACTGCAAGCCTCAAGGTACTCATAAGACTCTAGGTCTCTTTTCCATAATAAATGGGTTGATTTTTATGGAAAGGGACCCAATGAAATGAGAGAATTAAGGCATCTCTCATCATTCAGTATGAGGTACAAAGCAGGAGCTTCATGATTTGGTGGAAATTGGACAAAGAACAATTTCATGAACTAATGACCCTATGTGTCTTTCACATGTTCCAAGTGAAAGCGGTACATGAAAAACACCCTCTGAATAGCAACCAATGATAAAAACTATTGACAAAGGTGAGGAAACCACCAATAAGGCTAATGGAATCCAAGACACTGCACGAATCCCAATGTGTGAATAGATGTCTTGCCATCGAACACAAGGGAAACCACCCAGTCAATGACCAATAATGAAATGTCGATTGTTGGGTTCAAGGTTACCTACCGATGATGAAAGTAGGGCCAGGGTGCATGATAGGACTAAAGTATCATGTGATTCTGAGACAACTGAGGGTATGGTCGACATGCCAAGTCAAGAGTTCTGAGGAGTGGCTGACAGAGGTTGATAGACTTCCTTTGAACAAGATAATGAGACATATGGTGAACTCTAGCAGCATAGACCCAATGATAAAATCATGAGATGCAGGAGGCATCCATGAAGTTGTTTGTAGGGACTGGAAGAGTAACCAGTTGGTAGAAAAGACTCTGTAATGAGCTCAGCTTCCTAAGGCCATGCTAAACCCAATATTATTGTTGTGTCCCTTTTCGTGACACAGGTAAGCAAAACAAGGAAACTTACAAGTCCAGTTGGGTTATCTAGACAGGACAAAGATGAATGCAAGAGTTAGAAACATCCAACATAATAAATAAGCAAAGAACTAAGCTAATAAAAATAAAAGAAACTAAACTAGAGTGCATAAGGGAAATAGAAGATAAAATAAACAACATTCATGCCACCAATGGATAAGTTGTATTAGTGGGAAAACACCAAAGAGAAAGGGAGACTTATGGGTCCCCTCTTCCTCCAAGGGAGGTCTCTTGAAACCCCAATGATTGAGCTCTTATTACAAGTAGAAAAATAGAAGGAAATGGTGAAGAAATCCAAATCTCATTCACTCAAGAGGTGATGTGAATGGATAAATGAGATGGTGCTTATGTTCTCTCATGAGGAAAGAGGTTCTCTTAAGAGAATATAGGAAGCATAACAACACAAATGAATTCTTGGAAATATAGTGCACCCATGGCATATTTTTATAGCAAATATTTGAGGCATGATTCAAACAGTCTTTAGTGTGAACAAGGGGCTCTTTAGGGCACCCTTAGGTCTTTGACCAGCCCCCCACTCAGATTCAGCTTGGATTTGGGTGTCAAATCGACTTGGGAGATGAACCAGAAGTGGGTAGAAGGCTGACCAAAATCATAAATGCATCGTTCTGAGGTATGCACAACTTTTTTCTTCCACAGTCACGCATCGGGGCATGTGCGCTTTTCCAGAGTTCTTCAACTGTCGCACGTGTGCACGCTTCCTTTGTATCCTTAGTGCATGTTGATTTTATAACTAGTCGTATAGTTTTGTGCCATTTGGAAATGCATTTTTTGGGCCATGGATTAACTAATTGGTTTTTGGAGATGCTGGATTCCCGTAACCATTTGCGGATGAAATTCCAGTGATAACAAATGCCCCTTGAGGTGTGAGGTTAGGAGCATATGTATAGCCAAAATAAATCAATGTTTCTTCTACTGAGGGTACTTTTGTAAGAAAGAGTGTTGAGGGGAATTGCAAGAGAGACCCATTGGAGGGAGAGGGGAACCTGTAGGGCCCAAACCTTTTGCAAGGTGGGGAAAAATAAAACTATGTACAAACGAGGCAGGCATGCCCCATGCTCGTGTCATGTAACTCAAAATGTGTTAGATAGTAACTGAAGTTGTATGTTGACATAGATAACTGTAGGACCCTCCGAGGTGGTTCGATAATGGAAGAGGACAATTCTAATGATGAACAAACTATGAAAAGAGGTGATGACACTTGTAAGAAGTGTCAATGATATACATGCATTGATAGCCCATCAAATCTCAGAGGTCTTCGGCGAAGATAAATCAACTACAAATAGTTGCAAAGTAAGACCCACTGTAGCATGAGATGGTGTTGAAGTCGAATGTTATGGGGGTTAATGAAAACAAAGACTAATGATGGTTCTCTCTGTGTCATTCGAGACTCCTCATTGTAAAGGTAATGAGAGCCAAGATACTGTGGCCCTTCTAGAAATTGTGTTGATGTCGACAGAAAGGGAGATGTGACTCCAAGAAGCAAAGGGCTTCATGAAATCCATGGGATGAGATCAAGGACTAAAGAGATACATGGACGTAGTCAATATGCGGGGAGACTCAAGAATTCCCTTGGTTGGGGATATATGTGAAGGATAAGTGGTAATAACCGTGAAACTAGTTCTAGTGTCAGGGGGATGACTAGATGTGGGTTACATTGTGCCAGAGGCATGACAAAGTGGAAAAACTTAGAGATATGGGGTACATTGAATGTGGGATACTTGGGGTTTTATGGACATTTTCATGAAGAGTAGAAGTTAAGAAATGCCCCAACCAAGGGCGGCATGGTTTGCTTTGCCAAAAAAAGAAGGTCGCCAAAGGTGACGACAAAAAGCTAGGTAAAGTCCGGAAACAAAGGCTTTGTACAATTACCAAATGAATAAAGAATAAGTGGGGAGAAGTGTGCAGATACAAAAATGGGTGCCCCAGTGTAAGATGGCTTGGCCAGTGAAGGCTCAAGTAGCGTGGAAGACAAGTGGAGGGTGGGGGGCCCATAGGTGGGTTTCTGTTTGAGGGAAATGAATGGGGGACAATCTACAGATGGGAAAAATGATGGTGGATGAGATGAAGGGATAATGATACTATGAAGGTGTAGTCAAATGTGAATCATAATGAGATTACCCGAGATTCCATTATGGGGAAGATAGCAAAAGGAGGAGGAGCATGCCTTTGGCCACCACTTGTCTATTTTATTTCAGCACATATACATTATGTTCTGTCCTTATGCCTTTGGCCACCACTTGTCCTGAGGTTATAGATTTTATCTTGAAATCCTTAGATGTGAACACCACTTCACATCCTCTATCACACATTTGACTTACACTGAGCAGATTATGTTTCAGCCCATCTACAAGTAGAACATCTTGGGCTTTTCCTTTTCCATTACTTAAACTCACCATCCCTTTGCCCTTTATTTTCCCTGGAGCATCATTTCCAAAGGTTACGTTTCCTGATTTTCTCCCATCATGTGTTTGGAGCATCCACTATATATATACCAAGGATTCATTTTTCTTTGAGCGGACAACACTAATCCACACTTGTCACTTTCCTTCTTCTTCCAAAACTTGACATTTTCAGTAGGGGATTTCAAATCTGGTTCATATTCCCTTAAATGACAGTCAATAGATTTGTGTCCATAGTTATGACAGATGTAACATTCAATCTCATTGTTCAATAGGTCAAACTTATTGGTGCAATGTTGTCTACTCATTGACTGTTGATTATTTCTTGACCTCTTTAGTTGCATGTCCCTGGACTTAATTTGGTAATTGGTAATCAGTGAAGGTTTGTTACTTGGCTGCATCATTCTTTGTTGTGGCAAGTATTTATTCCTTTGAAATATTAATTGCTCATGTCTAAGTCTTAAGGAACAATTTACAGCTTTGTGACCAAAGTTAGCACAGTAGAAACAATAGCCATAGAAAAATTCTTTGTACCTAGAAAATGGTTGTCTTCTTTGAGAAAATCTATTTCTTCCAGGCTGATGACGTCTTTCAGCAGTGAGCACATTACTTCTTTGTTCTACAAATTTAGATCTAGCATCTTTTACCTTACTCAACCTGGGCGACTGATTGTCTTCCTTTGTTTCTACAGGTTTGTTATTGTCATTGGTTGTACTTTTAACAAACTTGATGGGTTCTTCATTTCTTGGCTTACCAATGCTTGATCCCTCTTCATAACCCAAGCTAGTTTTCAGCTTTGGATTCTTTTGCTGATTCAGAATGGTGGCCAATCCTTCTGAGGCTTTGATACTTGACAGATTCTGATTATACAAGGCTTGAAACTTCTCCATTTCTTTCCTCATTTTCACTACTTCTTGTTCTAATGCTTCACATCTTGCCTTCTTTTCTGATAGCTGCTGTTTCATAATCTCTTCGATTTTCTTTGCCTCTTCCAATTCTAATTTTAGTAGGACAAGGTCTTCATCAGGTTCTTTATTTTCTTTCTCAAACTGTATCAACAATTGTCTTTGCTTTCTGTTCTTGATTCTTAGCCTGTCAATCTCTTCCAGTGCACCGATCAATTCTCCTTCCATGTCAACCACAACTTCTTCTTCATTAACATCACTCCCTGTGTTGTTATTTTCATAGTCCCCTTTGGCCATATGTATAAAGTCATTTAGTTTATATTCAATAGATGAATCATTGTCATCATCATCTGAAGGATCATTATCATTGTTTACGCAAAGACTTTTCTTCTTAAAGTTATTCTCTTTAAAGAAATTTCTGTGTTTATATTTCTCCTCATCATCACAAGTTTGATCCTTTCCTTTGTGGGGACATTTATTTGCAAAATGACCTATCCTATAATAGTTGAAGAATTTGAAAGGAAGTTTACCTTTGTATTTTCCTGATCCCTTCTTGAGTCTCTTCACAAATTTTTCTTCAATTTCATCCAGCTCAGAATCCTCATTCTTGTCAGCTTTGAATGATGCTTCTCTGGAGGTGGGTTTATCTTTAACTATTCTCATTTCATATATAGTCAATGTTCCTAGAAGTTGATCAAACTCCAAGGTTTTTAGATCATTAATTTCTTCTATGGAAGAGACTTTCGGGTTGAATCTATCTGGGAGAGATCTCAAGATTTTCTGAGCTAAAAAAGGTTCCTCAACTTTTTCACCAAGTTCTTTCATTTCATTTACCATTTCTTCTACTCTCAGAAAGTATTTTCCAACTGTTTCCTCTTCCTTCATCTTCATCTTTTCAAACTGTGTTCTGTAGGTTTGAAGCTTGGCGTCCTTTACCTTCTCATTACCTTCATAACTGCTAATGAGTATGTCCCACATTTCTTTGGCAGTTCCTAGGTGCACAACATTTATGAATTCTGCTTCTGCAATCCCACTCAAGATAACATTCATAGCCTTAGCATTGAAGCTAAATTCTATCTTGTCATCCTTATTAGCTAGTACAACTGGCTTTACATAACCAGTATCTACCACATCCTAGACATCTGCACCTAAAGCCATTATGTAGGTTCTCATTCTAACTTTCCAAAAGGCAAAGTTTGTTCCATTGAATAGAGGGGCCTTATTGGTTGAATTTCGTTCATGAATTAACATGTTTAAGCTCTAGGATCTACCCTTAGATAAAAGGGGTCGGCTCTGATACCAATTGTTGGACAACTGAGAGGGGGGGTGAATCAATTGTTATCGTGCTTAAACAATTATTCTTCTTTCAAAATATTTACAAGGCACTCAATGATGATCACAATAATGTAGGGAAATAAATAAAGGCACATTCAACATCAGTCACATATATGAGAAACACAGAGACAGATATTTCCCTTTGGAAACCCATACAGGGTAAAAACCTCTTTTTCTTTATATGATAAGTATTATCTACATTCTTTACATTATCATACATATGAGCACCAACTCATTGTGAGACTACAACCTCTGTTTTTGCAAGATGCAACTTGCTGAGAGCACCAACTCTCTGTTTTCACTAGCACCCACTAGAAGGAAGCAACAACACCCTAGTTTCTCTAGCACCAACTAGAAGGAAGCTACAACTCCCTGGTTTCTCTAGCACCAACTAGAAGGAAGCACCAACTCCCCATGTTCAAGCACCCACTTGAACCTCTGAGGACACCAGTCCTCCCTAGCACCTCCCAACCATCCTGTTTTATAAATCTTTGCTACTAAAACTCATTACAGTGATATAATGTTCAACAATGGCTTACCAGACTCATCACTGTTCTGCTACATTTCGTTGCTCTATCTGCCTCAATTCCTTCCTGCACACATGAATTGCGCTATTTGTTCTTCTGCCTTTTATGCTCTGTGCGCCATGTACATTCACTGCACAGTTCCTCTTCTGTTCAATTCAACTGCTGCACTCCCCTCCTTCTTCACGCATGAATCACCTTCAAGAACGACAATCACAGATACACCCACAACAACCACAACTCTTCTCTGTATCGTGCACTTATAGCTTCTATGCTACTTGTGCATGCAATGCGCACAATCCCTCTACATGCTCACACCACGTACATCTCCTCCACATGTCGAGTGCTCTGTCTGATCATCATGGTAACCCTTCAGCTTCTCTGGCAGTTTTCCCACGCGTTCAACATCACTGGATGTCATGTTGAGATTCCTCAGCCTCTCTGGCAGTCAAGACTCTTCGTCTTCTCTATCTTAGATGAGCTTATCCTTTCTGTTTTCAGCTATAGACTTCAATCCCCTTCCATCTGTCAATTGCTTGTATCAATAATCCTCAATCCACTGGAAGATGCCTTAAGACTCTTCATCTTCTTTGGAAATCACACTTAGTCTTCTTCGAGTCCTCTGGTAGAGATCATCATTTGTTTTAGTTGTTACGCTAAGAAGTGCAAAAGTAGCCCTTCGATCTTGTTCAACTTCACCTGAACCGTTGGATTAAGAATAAAGAATATTGTGCCTATTTTTCCATTTCGTAATTCAGCATTTCGAGATCCCTGTGGTGAAGCTTAACACCTCTATCTTCTTCCTCCATCTTCCATCATTGTACCCAATGGATGTGACCACACGGTTATGCATAAAATGCTTTCGTGATTTCACATTTCGTGAATCTGGAGATGAGGCATATGGACTCTCTAAGTCGCACTCCATGAAACCTCGAAATGGAGCTTATCTGAACTGACTCCTTCCCTTCTCATGACCACTGGTGGTGACCATAGGATATGCCAAAAGGTTCTTCATATTTCATGAGTTTCCACACCATGCTCCGTTGACTAAAAGTCAGTGAAATTCCAATCGCTTGCCACTTTTCCTATGATTCAACGGTTTAGATATGATCTTGATTCAACAACTCAGATCATATTGCGATTTTGCATCTCGCGATTTCAGCTTTCTTGTGGTTATGTTTCTTGCCTCTCCAAGTCGCGATTCGCCAAACTTCAAAATGGAGTCGTATCAACGGTCCAGATCATACGTTGATCTAACGGCTGCGATTAAATCACAATTTCGCATATTGTTGTTCCTAAGATGGAGGTTCTCGTCACTCCAAGTCGCGATAGGCGAAACTCTAAGATGGAGCTCAAATCAACGGTCCACATTCTTGGTGATCCGATGGTCCTGATATTTTCACGATCTCACATCTCGTTGTTCCTTAGATGAAGATTCTCGTCACTCCAAGTCGCGATAGGAGAGACTCTGAGATGGAGCTCAAATCAATGGTCCTCGTTCTTGGTGATCTGACGGTCCTGATATTTTCATGATATCACATCTTGTTAATCCTTAGATGGATATTCTTGTCACTCCAAGTCATGATAGGCAAGACTCCGAGATGGATCCTTTGACTAGCTCTGATCTTTTTCCATGCGTCCTCTTGATCCAATGGTCCACGAACTTCCTTTCTAACGTGGTCTGCCATATTCACCTCTTGGATATGACGGCCTAGATCACACCTTGGTCCAACGACTAGGATCATTTCGCATTTCTCCACTTCTATGGTGAAGTGTTTCGATGCTTCAACTCCACTTCGCGATTTCCCCACTTCATAATTTCACCACTTCGGTGGTGAAGTGTTTTGACACTTCAACTCCCAGTATCCGAAATTCTAAAATGGAGTTTACTCTTCTATTATCACTGTGTTGTTGATCATGCTGATCTTTTCCATCACTGTTCTTTCCATAAATGACAAGCTTACTCCCAATTGTAAACCTTCCAATAGGTTTCGCTATTTTTGAGAATCCTTCCACAAATCTCTGATAATAACCTGCTAACCCCATGAAGCTTCTCACCTCATGGGCATTTTTTGGCATTGGCCACTCCATAATGGCCTTTACCTTTTCTGGGTCCACAGAGATTCCTTCACCAGAAATGATATGACCTAAATAGTGGATCTCTTTCTAAAAGAAGGAACACTTCGACAACTTCCCATACAATTTGTTCTCTCTAAGGTAGGACAACACCACTCGTAAGTGTTCCTCATTTTCTCTTTCATTTTTTGAATAGATGAGGATGTCATCTAGAAAGACTTGTACAAAATGGTCTAAGTACTTTTGGAATATACTATTCATGAGGCTCATGAATACTGCTGGCACACTTGTCAATCTGAAAGGTACTACAAAAAGCTCGTAATGTCCAAACCGAGTTCGAAAGGCAGTTTTAGGAATATCACCTTCCTTAATCCTTAACTGGTGATACCCTGATTGCAAATCAATCTTTGAGAATACTGTTGTTCCTTTCATCTGATCGAAGAGGTCATCTATTCATGGCATTAGGTACCTGTTTTTCATTGTAGCATGGTTCAAGTTCCTGTAGTCTATACACAATCGTAAGGAACCATCGTTCTTCTTTACAAAAATTACTGGTGCACCCCAAGGTGAGACACTCGACCTTATTATCCCTAAGTCCAGTAACTCTTTCAATTGCAATTGCAACTCATAAATTTATGGCGCTGTCATCCGATACAAAATCTTGGAAATTGGTTCTGCACTAGGTTTTAACTCAATAGTAAAATCAAGCTCCCTCTCAGAAGGTAACCCTGGTAACTCGTTCATAAAAACATCCTTAAATTATGACAATACCGGGCACTGATCCAACGAGGGTCCCTTCCTTTCATTGACTGCTTCCACTACATATAGTCAACACCCTTTCCTTAAGCATCGTTTAACATTCATAGTTGAGATAAAGCATAATGACACCTTTCTCTGTACACCCTGGATCTCTACTGGTCTTCCTTCATCATCGACACAAAGCACCCTTTTTGCGAAACAATCTACCAAAGCTTGATGAGCTTCTAACCAATCATTTCCAATGATTAGGTCATACGCCCCAAGAGCAGTGATGTATACCTTCAATCTGGTAGTAGACACTCCTAGGTATACTATACAATTATCAACGCTAGGTCCTACTACTTGTTTTTCCCCTGAAGCCATCTCGACTTATTCAAAGTCATCATGCTCATAGGCTGCCAACCCACTCTTTTCTAATGTAGATGGTGAAATGAAAATATTTGTAGCACTACAATCAAATAAAATCTTTACATTGATATGATTTAGCGTACGTGATGACTCCACCACCGTGGATTGATGTTCTGCCTGGTGATTATTAACTTTTGTGTAAATCTGGTGGCTGCTACTAGCTCTTCCCATCGGGGCCTTTCCTTCTCTATGCACGAATCTTGATTGTAACTCTGGGCAGTCATGCTGGTAATGGGGTCCTCTGCACCCCCAATAGGTAACATGGGATTGAACCTACGCACTGTTATGTGACTGTCTCTGAAATTAGTTCCTTCCCCTGGAACCCCTGCCCCTACTAGCTGCTCCCTAAGATGGTCATGGACCTATCTGCGTTGTTGGTGATGAACGAGATGCTGCACTTGTTGCCATTGAAATCCCTGCGACTACTATCCTTGGTGCGACTCTGTTATAGTATGGAGGTGGCCTTGAGCCCCCTCCCCTAGGAAATTTTCTAGGGGCCTTCCCCACAAATACAAGATGATGTGGAAAGGTCGGTCTCATACCTCCGGTTAATTTCATGTGTTCCTTCGCATAACATGCATTTTCCACAGCTTCCGCTACTAAAGATGGTTTCCACATCCGCACCATAGCCCTTATCTTAGGGTTTAGCCCATAGACGAAGCGTTCTTCCTGTCGTTGGTCATTATCCATGTATGAAACATATTTGACCAATTCCATAAACCTAATCTCATATTCTTCTATGGTTCTGTTTCCCTGCAGTAGAGCATGAAATGCTCCTACCTGTTGTTCCTCATAGTAAGTTGGCAGATATTTCCTTCAGAACCTCTCCTCGAAAAGTTCCCAAGATACGGTGTCTAGGGTAAGATGCAGTTGCCTTTCCAGGTTGCCCCACCAGTTCAAGGCACTGTCTCTCAAATGAAAAATATCTATCTTCTCATTTGAGGTGGACACATAGTCCCTTAAGGCAAAAAACCTTGTCATGCCTTCCAACCATGCTTCTGCACGTTCACTGGCGTGACCCCGACAAACTCCAGAAGTTTGATCTTCTACAGTTCTCTAGTGATGTCTTCGGGTGGAGGTCCTCCCCCTGAATCCCTCGACGCTTCTGGATTACCCCTTCTAGATGGTGGGGGTTCCACTTCGATCCCTACTGGTTGTCGCCCCTTTAAAGTCTCATTTATGGCCTCCAAATAGCACAGTATGAGAGCTAGTTCGGGCGATGGTGGTGTTGGCGGTGCCTACGATGATGCTCCTCTATCTCGATTTCCTCAAGTCCTAACCATCCTGTACTATTTAACCTGCATCAACCAAAGTTGTCAGGGTGAGTTCAAGGACATTTCACATTTGTAGAACTTAACTAGAAAACAAGGTTCGGGGTAAGATTTTTTTTACTTGTGTGTAAACAGACGTTACTCTCTTTAGGGGAGGTGGCTAGGTTAGGGCTAAAGCATCTAAGCTTGGTGTCACTGCCTAAGAAAACTACAGACTCCCTCGCCCAGTAGCTATGCTAGCTTTGCGCCATACTTGCCAATTCCTCTAGCTTACCTGCCTAGTGCACATGAAGCCCCCTCCCGTTTATCTTGTTCTAAGTCCTTAAACCTTCAATTTAAAACTAATTAATCACTTTAATTAGTTAAAATATGAATCATAAAATTAAATATAATTTAAACATTAACTACTAATGATTAATTATTTTTAATTAATCCTATTAATTAAACTAATAAAATATACTCCCTTACCTTGATTAATCCTTATCTTATAACATTAATATTTAATTTTAATATTTAAAACTTATAATATTCTTAAATAATTAAAGTTTAAGAATTTTTATTTATTTTTAAGCAATTTTTGAACTAGATCTAAACAATCTAATTAATTTTATTTTTTTATTTAATTATATAATTTTTTTTAATAATTATAAATAAATAAAAAGATAAACAATTTAAATAATATATACATAATAATTTACAATAATCAAATAATAATAAAAAAATAACTAAAATAAATATATATATATATATATATATATATAAATTAAATAAATAATTTAAAAACAAGATTTTTTTTTTCTTAATAACTAAATGGCGGGCACGCATGAAGCCCATGTGCCCCGCCCTCATCCCCCCCCCTCTTTCTTAACCTAACCCTACACCATTTGTTTGCATGCTCCCTACCTACTCTGTTGCCTCTCCACTCCGCTCTCTCCCTCTCGACAGGCTTGATGCTCAGCTCTGAGCACTGGTGCTTGGGCGATGGCTTGTGTGTTTTGTCTCTGGCATTGGTCATTGGTGCTTGTGTGTTGTGTGGTGCAGCTAGATTTTACTTTTGTTGTGTTGTGTTGTGTTGTGTGGCTTGTGAATCCAGCCCATGAATTGCAGGGTAGCAGGCCAGAGCAGGGGTGGCTTTCACTTCCGGACCGGACTGGACAAGCGAGATGCTTCTGGAAGGGTATGAGGGTCGAATAGTAGGACACGGCTTCCTAGTTAGAAAATGGGCAGCCCAACTTGATGTCTTATTGCATGAGTCCACCAGAGGTTTCGTAACGCACTGCGGGTGGAATTTGATGTTGGAGAGCATCAGCTCGGGTGTTCCCATGGTGGCTTTCACTTGTATTTGGCATCGATGGTTGGGTGTTGGATTGTTCATTGTGGTTGTTCAATCTTCCGTTGTTGTTGATGCATGTGTTTATCTGCCCCTACCCACACAAAACCAATTTTGTAAGGCTCGTGTGCTTGCGAGCAGAGAGACCCCCGTTCTCTTCGTTTTGCCTCTCCATGCAAAAAAAAAATCGTGATGCCTTGGCTTGTGTGTTGTATGTCGGACGCGTAGAGCACACTAGTTTTGTGGGATTGGCGCTTGGGTGCTTGTACTTTGTGGGATTGGCACTTGGGCACTTGTACTTTGAATTGCATGTGTTTGGTGCTGACCCTAGTTTGTGTATGCACCTAGAAAAGGGTTGAATTTAACAGAGCCATGTTAGAAAAGACTTGCAAGTGCTCTCTCAATTCTTATTTATTTTTTTTATATATGGACTTTTTTTTAGTCACGTTTGAATGTTTTGGTGCCATGTGTTTGTCAAATTTGGCACGCGGTCGGAGCAGAGAAATGAAAAGATGCTACTAGCTTTTGCAATTATTGTCGTGTTCAGCACATAAAGTCGAATTGGAATCCGACAAGGGCGCCTACAATATTACGGTCGACTAAATCTGGCATATTTCATGTGTATTGCATCTCTGATTCCATTAGCTGTGTATGCAAATCACATGGAGTGGGTAGATATAGCTCGCATGGAGAGGAAGCTTAGGCCTTCACCCCTTCTTTAGGTTAGGGTTTGCAGGTTCTTTTATTTTTTTATTTTTTTATTTTAATTATTTTTTTTAATTTTATTTTATGCCCCTTTTTACAAGTGAGGTTTCTTATAGTTTTGAATCATTTTGATCCATGGATTCGTTGCTTGAGGTGAATAGTTGTCGGTTAATATGTCGTAGGGAAGCCATGGCTCGCACCCTAGACCATGGCTGAGTAATCACGGCCTGTGTGAAAAGAAAAAAAACAAAAACTTGCACTGCGTCTTAGATATGGAGGCGTATCCCCTTGGTGGCTTATGTGAATTAGATATTGGGTAAAATCCAATACCTCTTATTTTTGCTCATACTTTATTTTTCACTTTATTCGTAATCAATATCTTATATATATATTTTCATATACAAATTATTTAGGGATTGTTTAGGATTTCAAGGCAAAGGGTTTCAATATAACCAATTAGGGGTTGTTTAAATTTTTGGGTTAGTATTGAACAGTTCCAATTCTAAACCTTCCTTCTTACATGCGGTTAGGTGGGTAGATGGGTAGGTGGGTAGGCCCTTAAGGCTGCAGTGCCTCAAACTGAAGCTCTGATACCGTGTAAGGATTCATTCAAATGGAACTTTATAAAGCAAAAAAAAAACTGAATAAAGAGATGCTATCCTAACATTTTCACAATTTCATAACCAGCATATAACCATTCAGCTTAAATAAAATTTATGAACAGATCATAATAAGCTTATGTAACAACCACATAACACTACATATTCATGAGAATACATAAATAAAATTACCTCTGTCTGATGCTAAATTCTCGATTTTTGGTTGTCCTCTATGCTGCTTTGCCCAAAACCAAATCGTCCTCCTTGCCAGCTAGGAGTAGAGCCTATCCAGCTCCCTAGCTCCAAGATTCCATGAGGATTCTTGGCCCCCAAGCCCAAAACTCCTAGCAACCTAGTTCCCCCTATAACAGTTCACGCAACCTTCGAACCAGAAAATATCCTCAACATAAACTATAGTCCTTCTCCTGCCATAATGCTCCTCTCCCCAATTTTTCATAATCCTGTCCCGAAGGCCTCTGCCCCCTCATATCCTTTCCCATTCACCGCCTCCTCCTTCATTTAATTCCACCCACCTTATCCCTCCATTTACTACCCTTTCCCTCTACTCAATGCTCCATCCCCCTGCATACATAAAGTTTTATGATAAATAAATAAAAATTATTAAGCTCTTAATTCATTACCCAAACCTTTAATGAGTTAATTAATTAATTAATTAATTAATTAATAGATATAAATAATTAATAATTAATAATTAATTAATTAATTAATTAATATTATTAATAAATAATCATTGTTTAACTAAAACATATTAGTACAATTAATTATCTAATTAATTATACTTGATAAACCTTAAGCAATCATTTAACTAGGGTTGTTACATATCGTTAGTGACTCTGTGTAATCCGCAGTAGACCTGAAGTCAGTTTTTGTCTTGTATTGTCTTCAATTTTTCCCTTTTACTTGCTTTAGAAGAAAAGAAAAATAAGTCATTTCAAGCTTCTTATTTTGAAGCATAAAAAAAAAGATTTTATTTCTTTGTTTGGTTAAGTAGTTAGGTTAGTTGTCTTTTCTTATCAAGAGGAGTGATTTCTTAAGTTCTTTACTGAATGATTAGAACATTAAGTAGCTCGTAGTCGAGCAAAATCTTGTTTTGGGTTTTTCTTTTAAAAGATCTTAGAAAAAGTAGTTACGAAAAGTTGGTTAAAGAGTTTAAATTTGCAAATCTTTATTTGTCAAAAAGAAGTAGTTTTCTTTCAGTTTCATTTAATTCTCTTCTCTTTTGTCTCTTAAAATATACTACTAGTTTCATTTTCATTTCCTTGACTTAAGAAAAACCACTTAAAATTAATGCTTAATTAAAATTTATTAGACTTTATGTTTGTAGGGTCCATCAACTAGTCTAAGCTAGAGCCTCGATTTAGGTTGGAGAGGAAACTATTCAAGGCTATAAAAAAAACATACGAGTCTGAGCTAAGGAGTGTGAAAATTCCAGTAAACATGAAAAGGTGGCATGTGGAAAGGTAGCGGAGATAACCCCTCCAAAGCCAGACCAAGCATAGTGGGGAACATATATAGAGGACTTGTCTTGGGATTCTATTGATCACATTTTCCACGGAGCTTCGTGGGTCTCAAATTTGTTCAATGTCCTTAGTCATATTTCGAAACACCTGTTTTCAATACCCTTGATAGGTTTCGGGCTTGATAACCTGATCATTATAGTCCACCCAACTGTCGATTGTACCCGCCTGATGATTCGTAATGCGTTGGCAACCTAGTTGCCTTTATTCTAGTGACTTACACAAGTGACTGCAGGGGTATACCACGGTACCTAGGGTAGACATCAGGCCATACTTTGCAGAGTATACCTGGAGGGTGCTTCTGTATTCAATTTTCACTTGCACCGATAGGTTTCTCTAGTGTTGGTTGGTGTAACTGTTCTTCCAACTAGCTAGTGGTTTGATTGCTTTATCTCATAGGAACTCTTTCTAGTGTGTGTTGGTTTTCAACGTTAGTAAAATCCCTACTGTGTTGTTGATATTCTCACAAAGTGAAATATCAAGATCTTCATCGATTGCAAAGGCTTCAGGGCATGTTGTCGGTTGAATTGGAGACACCCCCACCACCGCTAAGGAAAATAATTGACTAGCAAAGTTCATTTGAGGCAACCGGGGCACAGAAAAATACACCCATGCCATCCCTGAGAGAATAACTCTCACATATGGAGGAGCCTACTATTTTTTACCTTGGAGTGAAAGCTCTCAGGCCAGCCAATTCTTCAGTCACTGACTTGTCAGTGCATTTCATGGTACAAGTTGTCCCCCCAAGGGTAAATCATCATGAGCGTCAAATAGTATTGTAAGAAACAATGGAAGCAAACATTGCTACTTCATCAGGGAGTCCTCACACTCCCTCTATGGTTGCCACTACAATGGGTGTCTTGCCTCCTAACCCACCTTCGTCGGTCTAGACCACCATGGTATTGACTGCCTCTACTTCTGGAAGTGGTTCAATTCCATCTATGGAGATGATCACTGCTTCATTCACCTAGAGTGGGACAGGCCCTCCATTCTCATACGGGATGCCTGGATTTGATACGAACTATGTCCTCTCCTACTCCACCCTATAGACCATGGGTCTAGGGACAGGGAGCTCTAAGTCTCCTTTGCAAGGGTCCATGGGGGGTACCTCAACCCCCTATAACTCTTTCCCTTATGGTGGGGGTCATATAACTCCGTCATCCCCCTCGCTAGGCTGTGCTCCCTAGCAGCCTGCCTAGCCAAACATGAAATACATCATGTTATGAGAAGGTAGTCAAGGACCTTCTTCCAACACCATGTCAGTGGGTTCTTTTTCATTCTCTTTGTTCGGCGTGTTTGGTAATAATTCATTCTCTTCAGCTACATATCGACTGAGGGTAGCATGGTTTTGGATCAAAAAATCATGTGTAGGGTAATACTCTTGCACAAGGGGAAAACACCTCTCAAGGATCCTGGAATCCATGGCAGGGATCAATCCCCTCGTCAGGGATATCGACTGGGGGAAACCCCTTCCATGGCCAATGGAACCCCGTGCAAGGCTCGGTACCTATGCCCGTCGGATCGGCAAGGGGAAACCCTTTCCATAACCTTTGGAACACAATGTCAGGAGCAATCCCTTCCCAGCCTTCAACATCCAACTATGAGAGTTAGTCAATCATGTCTCAACAAGCATCGTATTTGTACACTGGCTACAACCATGGTATTTACCAGAACCCTGGTCAACAACCTAATTTTCCTAGAAACCTGGTGCTAGCCAAATTCCAAGATCCTTTCCTCCTGTACATACTCAACAGACTAAGCTACTTTTTCTGACAACATCGCATTTTTTAGACTTTTCAAGATTGTTAAACAACCCAATTTGTCACGATCTGCGATGGCCTCCCATGCTAACCAAGTTGCCATGCTAACCAAGTTGCCCTCAGAAATTATGAAGTTCAAAGGTAAGCCTAACAAAGATCCAGGTGATCATGTGACCACCTTTCACCTATGGTGCTCATCCAACTCGTTGAAATATGACTCCGTCCAGTTGCATCTGTTTCAACGCACTCTTATCGGGATTGCCGTGAAATGGTACATCGACCTCGACCGCTCAAGATACTCTAATTTTGGCGAATTGGAAATGGTTTTTCTTAATCATTTCTGATTACCTGTGAGATACGATGCCAACATCAAGTTGTTGGCCAACTTTGAGCAAACAAAGGATGACCATATCTCGGATCACATCTAAGAATGGCAGCATCAGAAGAGTTTGATAAAAGTACCAGTCCCACCGACTTTTCTGCTGGAGTGCTTCCTTAAGTCTTTGGTACCTCAGTTATCCAAAGATGTTGCAACGTCGAGAGTATTTTCCAAGGAAGAAGAGATAGTGATAGCTCAACAACTAGAAATGATATACTCTTAGTCTGGTTTACTTTACAAAGTTTTTCTAGATGTGCCATGGTCCATTCTTGACAAGACCATACAAAAGTTTGGACCACATGCCGATGGTATCGTTGGTTTAGCACAAGCAAAGACCACTGATCAACTATTGAATCAATTGCAACAATTGTCGATACAGCAGACAACAGCCAACCAAACCACTTGTTCAGCTGCTCCCCCTACTCAAACATCAGATGTACACAGTGTGCAATCGACATACCCAAAGGCCAACCAGTAGGCTGATGGAAAGAAGAAACAACGAAAGAAGGCTAAGGGGGATAAGAAACCCACCAATAATGTTGGCGGGGGAAACATAGAGAAAATAAATTCGAAGTATCCTTGTAAACTTTGCATGGAAGACCACCTGACTCACTTGTGCCCTTGGCTTGCAGAGGCCCATAAATTATTGGCATAACAACAACCTGTTGTGTTAATGAACCCATTTCCACATGGGAAAAATTTAACTCAAGCCTCTTCAAATGTGGATGGGGGAATTCAGGGACCCCCTTCATCATCTAGTAATCCCTCGACCTTGAATGTTTATATGTTGAAAGGTTATGCCCACATAGCAACTAGGAAACACGATTACAGAATGCCAAACACTTCTAAGAAGGGTAAAGAAGTCGAAAACCCATCTGTTCCTCTCTGGATGGAGAAGACATTGGGAGAAATAATGACACACATCTTGAAAGGGGCATTCAAGAAATCTTCCCACAATCCAAATGTGAGGGCCACCCAGAACTACTTTGTGGTGGAGGATTTGTCACAAACCCCTTGCACAATGTCTACTTTGGAGGTCCTCCAGAGCTGCCCTTCATAGAGAAAGGCTCTGTTAGCTGCGTTAGGTTCTGTTGAGACTTGTAACCCTGGAATGAGCATGCTTTATATGACAAAATTGAAACCTCATCTCCCATACCATGTCGTGTTTCATATAGTAATGTATTACACCACGAAATATTTTACCCAAAACATTTTCCACTCGGTGGTTGATGAGGGTGCCTCAACATGCGTGACGTCATTGGCGTGTTGGAAGGCCATTGGCCAACCCGTTTTGTCTCCATAACCTACTATTCTTACCGCTTTCGATGGTTGTTCATTCAGACCACATGGAATCATTCCTTCTTTCATTGTGCAACTAGGAGGAAAGACCGTGTGCGTCAAAGTTGAAGTGGTCGATGAGCCTCTCGACTACAACCTCTTGTTAGGAAGGATTTGGACCTATGCTATGCATGCAGTGGTCACCACAGTTTTTTGGGTCTTTTTTTTTCCACATGAGGTTTGGATCCTGTCCATTGATCAAATGTGTTTCTCCCATCCTGATCCTTCATCGAGGGCATCCACGGTCCCGATGATTGATAATCCACAGCCTGACATTGTTAATGTAGGGGTTGGTTTGTGCCCACCTTTGATGGGTAATTTTGATTACTCACCTCCTTCTGGTGATGTCAAGTTCATATTGGTTGTCCCCGACCAACCTAAGGATGAAATATTTCAACTGTCGTCATTCTGCACAACTTAATTTAATGACCCGTGGAATCTTCCTTCCATATCGTCCATGATGGAAGGGACAGGGCATCATGGCATGGCCATGTCTTTGTCAGAGATAGAGGTTTCATACTCTATAGTCCAGCAAGCTTCCGCTAACCTCGATCTGACTCCTGCATAGGATTTAGATCCAGTTTTTTAGCGTACCTAGGCTCAAGGTTCCCTCACCACTACCAATTCCTTAGACTTAGTCTTGCCCTCTGACGAGGTGATTATAGAGGCATTGACTAGTCTACACAAACCCTGGGATGATCTCCATCATGTAATTTTTAAACCTGTGAAGTAAAGCAATGTATATAGATTCTTAAGAGAAACAAAATTTAATCAATGGCTCATACATAGTACACAGAGATTTATATCGGAAACCCCCAACTGGGGAAAACCTCTCTTATATTCATTATATCAAATTTTAACATTCAACATACAATAGATACAAATTTTTTAGGTATTTTCGAATCTGATGTGCCCACACAAACACATGAAAAGAATATAACACATACCCAACACATCATAGATCTTATTTTCTCTCGGAGTTAGGAAAAATTGAGGCGAGTGAGTTCGTGTTGACTATGACTAGAGATAGGTCTTGTCCTATCAATCCTTTGGCTATGCATATAGTTTACGTTGAAGGTAATATAACAACCATCATTGAAATGATACCTATTGACATCTCCAGAACCCCTGGCATTATGGAGAATGTCTTCATCAGAGCGGACTGCTCCCCTGAGGAGATTTGAATCTACACAAATTTATTTAAGGAATTCCACGATGTTTTTGCCTGGTCTTATGAGGAAATTCCAGGCATTGATCCAAGAATCGTCGAACATGAAATAATGCCGTATCCTGACACTAAGTTGGTCCGCCAGAAGCTTCATCCAGTAAATCCTAAGAAAGAAGCAGTTGTAAGGATGAAGTAGAGAAACTTCTCAAAGACAATTTCATCTACCCCATTCAATTGACTCAATGGGTGTCAAATTCCATTCCAATCAACAAAAAGAAAGGAAAGATTCACGTATGTATGGAATTCCATGATTTGAATAAGGCATGTCCAAAGTATAATTTCCCCACCCCATGCATTGACCATATTTTTGATGAATGCGAAGGCTGTGAGGTCTTTTCTTTCATGGATGGTTTTTCAGGATATAATCAAATATATATTAAGCCCAAAGACTAGCATAAAAAAACTTTTATCTATCCATGGGGTACATTTGTTTATTGTAATATTCCTTTTGGCCTCAAGAATGCTAGAGCCACTTTTTAGCAGGCCATGTCTTTTTTTTTCCACAATATCATACACATAGTTGAGGCCTATCTCGATGATTTAGAATCACGATCTCATAAGAGAGATGATCATCCCACACACCTTTGATTTATCTTTGAGCGATGTCGCTACTATCAGATTCACTTGAATCCAAACAAGTGCAACTTTTGTGTGACGTCGAGTCATCTTCTAGGTTTCATAATTTTGACAATAGGGATCATGATCAATCTTCTAAAGGTTTAGGTAATATTTCAATTTCCTTCCCTGTGCACAGTCCCTCAGCTACAAAGTTTACAGCGAAAAGCCAACTTTCTTTAGCATTTTATCGCAAACTATGCTGAGATCACTAAAGGATTCATGCATTTACTAAAAAAGGATGTTCCTTTCTATTAGGACGAAGCTGCTCAATGCTCTTTCAAAGCATTGAAACATGCCCTCACGTCTACCCTCTGGTCTGACCTCCCAATTATAATAAATATTTATTATTGTACTTGATCGCTGTAGAGTCAACCATCGGTATGGTCTTGGTTCAAGAGGACAATCTGCTTGAAGAGCATGTCATTTATTACCTGATCCGAGGTCTGGTTGGACCAGAACTTAACTACTCCCACATTGAGAAGCTTGCATTGGTAGCAGTCCATGCTGTCCAATGATTCCGTCATTATATTTTTCTTCATAAGACCACCATCATTTCCATTGTGAATCCATTCCAATAGTAGTTGACACGATGTGTAATCGACGGAAAGATCATTATATGGATCGTTATCCTCCAGGAATTTGACTTGTATTTTGTTTCTGTGAAATCTAAAAATTCATTGGTCTTTGTGGAACTTATCTTGGAACTTCCAGTTGAGTCAGGTGATGTTACGCCCAAAGAATCACCAATTAAAAGACCATTTTTTCTGATTTCATCTTTGGACCCCTGGTATGGAGATATACTAGCCTATCTCTAGACTTTGAAGTGCCCCACCTCTGCTTCTTCTGAAGAGCGTTGACGTATCTACCATCAGGCAAAAAACTATCTCATTCTTGACGACACTTTGTATCATTGAGGTGTAGATTGCATCCTCTGTCGGTGTCTCACTCATGAAGAAGCAGAACTTGTGCTTAATGACTACCACACTAGAGCATGTGGTGGTCATTTGTCTAGGTTGGCAACAGCCCAAAAGATTCTATGAGCTGGTTAATTTTGTCTGATGTCAATCAAGGATTGCGTTGAATCGGTCAAGAAGTGTCACCTGTGTCAGATCTTCTCTCGGAATATGAGGGCACACCCCACTCCCATGTTTCTCATCATTACATTTGGTCCTATTATAACCCTATAATTTATAGGATTATCTAGTGACTAGAAAATTTCCACTATTGATGTTTGTTATCTTGCAAATAATATTTCATTCATGTAAATTATTTTCAAAAGAAAAATAAAAGAAAAGAAAGAACAAAAAAGAATAAAGAGGGCATAAAAGAAAATGGATAAATCCCCATGAAATAATTATGACTTGATCCATACAGTTTAAGCATGGCCAAGTCCTTTTAAATTTACGTTGATAGAATTAGTGAATAATCTTGGCTAAACTGTCCAATCTTGGCCAAGTAGTTAGGTTATCTAGTGAATAAATTTGACCAAACAGTCTAATATTGGTCAAATAGCCACAAGGTAGAGTAATTTTTAGCCCAACAATTAAAGTTGGGCTATAGGTGTAGATAGGTAGGATAGGATATAGGTTAGTCATTTTTCTTTCAATAAAATGTGTAAGATGATTGATAAAAAATGCATGAGCCTGATGTTGAAATGTTTTCCTAACCCCATGTTGATAAAAACTAGGGAAGCAGCGCACCAAACCCACAAAAATCCACTAAGCCTAAGTTTTTCCTCATGAATTAAATTACACCAGGAGATTAAAGACCCCCTCGAGATCTACAACTGAGCTATTGGTGCTCAAATATACGGCTTAGATGATTTTCCCAACCCCCCAACCATTATTCCTTTAACGGTGAGGGGGGGGAGGGGGGTGGTCCAAAATGGCGAGTAAATTGTGTGCTCAGATCTACAACCATCCCAACAATACGCAAATGGATGGTCCACAGGAGATTCCAAACCCCCCCTACCGTTCTACCTTTAACGGTGGGGGGGCGGTTCAATATGAAGAATAAAGAGCATGCTTAGATCAACGGCTAATCTAGCGATGCTCAGATCAACGATCAGGAAAAAAAATTGGACCCCCAAGATTCTTACTTTTAACATAGGGGGGGGCAGTCCAGAATGAAATATTTTTCCCGGCGGTCCCCATCCCTACGTGGCATCAACCCATTGTGTCCTACCTCCTCCGCTCCAAACTTTCCACCACTTACCATCCTTCCAATATTACCACCACCACCTCGAGATGTCACACCCAAAACCCCTCCTCGCAAGTCCCATATCGTGACCCCGTCATCATGTCCCCTCCATCTAACCATTATGAGTCATATCTCACTTGTTTACCTCCCAATCACCACCCTCCATATCATCCGGGTACACACGTCAGATGTCCTTCGCCTGCCTCCTCACGATCTAAAATACCTGTTGGCCATTTATTATTGGTTACATACCTATTATTCTCTTGAATTGTCCTTTTCGTCCAATGAATGCCTGTTCACTAAATCCCAACCCCATTTCTGTCATTCGCATTCTGCTCATACTCCTTGTGCACCAAAGACTCATTTTTATTCACCTCTGCAACAACTCACCTAGTCATATCCTTTTTTACCTACTAACGTGTGTTTAGTGTGCAGGTGCTGGTGGAAATCAATGGCGCCCAAATCTAAATAGTCAAATGTTGGGGAAAATCCTTTCCTCCCACCTCCTATTGATCTCGACGAGATTCCATTAGTAGACAAAGATTATTTAATATCAGAAACTCGGTGCGAATTCGATGTCGCTGATTTACATTCATGGTTTAGAGACACATTCATCGATCAGAGTGATGAAACTGGGCTCTGGCAGACAAATCTCTCTCTGTATCTTTTTCCCCAAGTTCACCATTTTCCAGAATTTGCCCTCAAATGCCAAGCGCACTACCTCCCAGATCAGAGATCCATAATATCATCTTCTATAGAAACCTTTTTCTCTATTACACCTGAGACCATCGATCAAATGATGGAGGTACCTAGAGCCAAACCCCGTTCTCCCCTCACCATTGAAATTCTGACAGAAATGTATCAAAAACTGTCTTTTCCCCAAAGAGCGCAAATCTTTGAGATTTTCCTCCCGCAAGATGCCTAATTTACCAAGAAAAATCCCCCTTACCATTCCTCCATATTTTCAGTAAGGGGAAATCATATCATTTCATCAATGTGTTGTTTTCTTAGTTACTTCTTGGACGAATGGGTAGATGAACCTATCCTAGGTTTCCTATCCATTTTCCCTGCTGAAGAGAAGGTTTCCATCCTATTCAACTACAATGGTTTCTTGGTCGAAAGCCTGCAAGAGATGCTATCAAATTTCCCCATAGAAGGAATGTTCTGGTATTCTTCAATACTGGCCTACATGTTTATGTTTTATCAAACTGACAAATTCTCCTTTCTCATGCAAAAAATGGACCAGGATGGAAAACCGCAGGCAGTAACCTTATGGACTTCACTGCTCAGAAGGAACTCCACTGAGTTCAGTTTATTGAGTTATTTTATCACCCAGTGGTAAGCATGCTTAGTGGAAGACCATAGCCAAGGATAAAAAAAGAGATCCAAAGAGTTTTGCACCTTTCGGATCTCGTAACGACCAGGAATTGGTTCCTATATCAGAATCACACAGAGATCAGAGTGTATGGGTGTGAGCTAGCTCCATACAAATTGCCCAAGTATTTCCCTATGCGGATATTTGAACTGGAGTATATTCTTCAGATGATAAATTCAGATGACATTCATTTTGTGTCTCTGAATAAAAAACAACAGATGAGGATTAAAGGGAAAATAGGACCATCTATCTACAACAATCGAGTTGTTGGGGGAGAGGCAGATAAAATATTAAAAGAAATGAAATTCAACACCAGTTTCATTTGGCATTATGATCCAAGTGGGATCATTGCAGAGATGAGGTCTAAAAACAAAAGTTCACCTTATGCTCACACCCTCAAACCAGAAGTTGAAAAGTATGTGAACCAAATAGAGTGGGAGGCAAATACCCTGGCAGATACTGAACAATAGGAATATCCTTCGGTCACTATCTCATAGACTACCACTCCATAGGTACCAAAGGAAAAAAGGCCAAGACCTAAAATCACTCATACTACTCACATGTCTAATGAGGAAGAACCCCATTCTGCAAAAGTGGTTGAGGAAAAACATCAGGTGGTGTCCACTTCTTCTTCAAAGAAGTAGACAGATATAGTTGTAACCACCCAAACTCCACAGGGATCTGTACCTATGAGCATTTTCAAAAAATATGATATGATCAAGAAGAAAAACCAAATGTTGACCAACAACAATTATGCTCAGTTCTGGAAGCAAACGTTCACAACACAACACAAACTGTTATCAACTTTTGATATAGAGAAATGAAGCATGCATCTGGGATTTCTGCAAGCACAGGTGCCTCAACCCAAAAAGATCACTGACTACAAAATTTCAACTATTGTTTTGACACCAAACAAGTCCATCCAGCTGACCAGATGGATTTTCACAGACAGACTAGAGAAATGGTTTTCTCCACATTGGCCCATGCTTCCTCTATAGCTGCAAAATTACAGGTATCTTTAAACAATGTTCAGACCCAGTTGAAATTGGGAAAAATATCCTCTTTTGCAAAGGATAACAAAATAAAATACTTAGAGTTGGTGCTCAAGATTGGGTATGATCCCTCGAATGTAAAAGTAGAAAAGGAGATGTTAAATAAAAATAATGTTGACATTGCATCTCTAAGAAAGCAATTGAAATTGCCACCTACAGAGGACTCACAGGATAAAGAAATAGCTGAGACAAAAGATGAGAAAGATGAACTATTGAAGCCAATCATGCAGTAGAATGCATAGATAAAGGAAACGGAGGCATAATTGGAAAGGTTGTTGAAGGAGAAGGAACAATCAACGCCCATGGAAGTCATCCCGTTGAGTGCAGACCCTCTTGCAGGAGTCAGCACAACAACTTTACCAACAACCACAACAAAAAAAATTCCATCAGCAACCCCGTTGACAGCACTGGAAAAAACTGTGGAGTTAGCAAAAACCATGGAAGAGATGACCCTGCAAGGAACAAAAATCAGCAGACTGAAAAAAGAAGTGGAAAATCTCTAGGAGCTCATGTCCTCATACCAGACAAGCTACAACGTCAAGAAGCAAACATCAGAGAAGCTCAAGCAAGAAATCCACTAGCTTCAAAAACAAACATTGGGGGGTAAAACACTTACAAAGGCTAAGGAGAATATTTGGATGGATATCTCCAGCTCCATAAATGAAATTTGGCCCTTGGTGCAAATCATGTTCGAGCAACATGAACTAGTGATAAGAAGAAGGTAGGTTATTAACAAAATAAAAGGAGAGTTAGGATAAATGCCCACTGAAGCCAATGAAATAATTAGATTCCTAAACTTGAAGACCAGAGAAGTACTAGAAGAATTGAAAATTGAAGATAGGACAGAAACCATCCTTGAAGTCAAGAGGGTTCTGACCAAAATAGGACTGATGTTGCAGTTGGAGGAAAAAGTCCAGAACATAGACATTGGAGTTCAAAGGTTTTTCAATAAGATCGAGGCTTTGCAGAAAAAGGGTCTTCCTGGTTTGATGGTTCTGAATGACAAGCTGATGACCCTTCCAGACTACAAGAAGAAGATGGCTACAATGGCCAAGGATAGTTCCAAGTTCTCAGGAATACAAGGCAGTATAACTGGCAAAGCGTTCTTGGAGACTTTGCAGCCAGACCTCGGCATACTGCACAAGATCAAGTGTATTTTCATCATCAAACTGACTTTTTCCAAGTACACAAAAGTGGATGAAATATACCGTAGACTACTCAAAGTCACCATGCCCAGTCAGCTAATATGGGAAGAGTTGTGCAACTTGATTGAGTAGGAAATGAGGTGTGCAAGCCAAGTCAACAAACGAATCAGTCAAAGTCATGTGGGTGACTCACCAATGGCCTTCCCCAGATTCAGCATGAAGAATTCGACACATCATTGATAGTTCCTAGATTTTTGTATCTTGGTAGTTAGTTAATTAGATTCAGAGGCTGCCACATTCTGATATTTTATGACAGGGTTGTTTGTAATTCTGATTGTAAATACTTCTAACTTAGAAGTATTGAGGGTTGATTTTTACGCCCTGTAATTTTTAGCAAGCTGTAAGTGCTGTAATTTTTATCAAGAAGATCTTTCAGTAATATAAAGAGACGTTTCATAGGATTCCTGCATGTTATCTATTGGTGAAGTTTTCTATTCTCAGTTGAATGTGTATCTTTTCTAGTTACCATCTTGTTTTTTCTAGTCTAATCATTTAAATGGAGTTAAAGTTACAGAATTTGCCTTTGCGTACTCTGTTGCTAACTTTTAAAAATCTAAGTGTTTTCTTCTTATATTGTAGTCAAGAAATTTTTAAATGCTTCTTGGTTATAATTAATCATCTCACTTTGCTCCACTAACCATCATTTTATTGCTAAAAAATCTAGTAGTTACATTATCCTACCCTTTGAAAGGAATCTTTATATTTGTTCATCGATCTCTACCTTTATAAAACAGACCCCATAGCCCAATGGACACGTAAAACCTTTCAGCCATCTTATAAAAAAAAACAACATTCGGTCCTGCACTATTTAACTAGCCTAATATCTGAAGTTTAAAACAAAGTTAAAACTTACAGAGAGATCCCACTCTGAAACTGGTAGGGCTAGCTCCCAGTTTCGAAGTGGTTGGATAAGGTTACCTCTAGTAAATTTCTTCTACCTGACAACAACCTCTGGGAATTTACAGAGTGATAACAGGTACCTTTACCAAGTGGGGGATTGATTACACTACATTCCACCTGACTTCATCCAAGGGGCATCGTTGTTGGAGAAATTTATATTTTCGACACACTAGTTCAGTGGGAGTTAATTGACTAGTTCTATTTTTACCATCACTATTATGCATGCATGCATTCCTAAGGAAAGATAACTGCTTGATTTCTTTTCTTAATTATGGAATGTTCTGCCCTATATATGAGTGTATTCCACTCATTCATTGTATTATATTGATCATGATCTATGTATCAATCATCAGCTCATTGGAGTAGTGTGAATATATTTTCTCGTTCTTCCATATTGAATCTCTCTTCCTTTCCTGATAAGATTTTTTTGTAATTTCTTAGCTAGATATCCTGTACAGGTTCCCATGAAACACTGACATGGTATCAAAGCTATACTTCTTGGAGCAAGCGAGACAAGCCAACGAATAAGAAAAATCAGTGTTTCGGTGAGCTGAATCCGTGGTCGTACATTTCAACATTTATTCATCCAAAAAGATTACGTTTTGGAGGAAACAACTCATTGAGAAAGTAAATCAACCAATTTTGGAAGTGGGTTTTCAACCGTTTGGCGAGATTCCTCACTGTTTGCTCAGAAGTTAAGCCACAAGATAGCCTCCTGAAACTGATACGAATTCGTGGTCGTACCTTTCTACATTCATTGCTCCCACAATATTATATTTTGAAGGAAACAGCCTATATGGAAAGTAAATCAACCCATTTTGGAAGTGGGTTTTCAACCATTTGGTGATATTATTAACCATTTTCTCATAAAGTAAGTCGCAATATCATCTCCTGAAACTGATACGAATTTTCACTTAAAGTGCCCTTTCTGCCGTGATTTCTTAATTTTTTACTTGCAGATTGAGAGTAAAATTTTAGGGGTTCTTAGAAACAGTGGGAGAGATGGAAAGGACAAATTTTATACAATCAAACTTGGTGGTAATCCTCACAACATACAATTATTTTGATTGGAAGCCCAAGGCAGAATTCCAACTCAGAAGGAAAGGATTGTATAATTTGACGATGACAATAGAAACAAAAACCACATCAGCGATTGAGAAGATGATATAGGTGAACTGTAAGGATGAGGCCATAGGAATACTTCTTGAGTTAATCTCCACTGATTTATGGTTTCATGTTGCTACATGCAAGACTCCAAACGCGATCTGGACCACCTTGGAAGGACTCTTTGGAAAGCAGGTTGAGATGCGAGGTCATATGCTTGAGGTAGAGTTGAATACCTTAGACCCTAAAAGTTTAGATAATATACAAGATTTTTTCATTGAATTTAAATATTTTCTATTGAGCTTGGCTAAATGTGGTATTGATTAGTCTACACAAGAGAAACAACTTATTCTAACAATATTGGCCAAGCTAGGACTAGAATACGTTGTATATGTCTCCAATTTCCATTCTGGCAGATGTCTTTTTGGAACAAATTTGAAAATGCCTATGTTGGTTCAGTTCATTGAGTCTCTTACACAAGAGCAGACAAAACTCATACAGATGGGCCTTATGAAATATCCC
>JASDQU010438215.1:0-11572 GCA_032191745.1 Picea mariana
AACTTCTTAAAACTTGGATGTGCCTAGTAAATATGGATACACCGAGGGAGGATTTAATCCATAGAAAACATCATATGATGAAATTTTGGTAGCACCAAGATAAGTTGTATTATATCACCATTGAATAAGGGTATTTGTTATAGCCCTAAAATGCCCTACTCATGCATACATGGCATTGGCCTTCTTGCTTGCATAATTTTCCAAATCACTACTGAGGAGATCTATTTAAACAACCAATTTTTAGAGCATGTACACGCCCTGTTGCACTACTTCCCAAGTACATACGCTTGTCACATGCTAGATAGACCATGTACATATGCTTGTTTCACACTAAAAAACATGTGTATACCTCCAAAAGTTGCAAAAATTAAAAAATTGTAAGGAATTCGATGGAATTCACGGGCTATTGGAGGTTTCCCAACCAATTCACCTTCTATAGCCCACCCATACCCCAACCGAATAACCATCCTTTTTTCATATAAAAGGAGGTATTGGGGTCTCATTCCAAAACCAAGTATTAGAATGGTGAAACTCTGCCCAAATTCATTCCCTTCCTTRCCYAAGCAATTGCAACCTTTTGTGAGTTACTGCCTCAACATTCCCTCTTCATCCCCTTTTCTTCCATTCAATCCATTCCATTTCCTTGAGGTGATTAGTATATTGTGAGAAGAGGCTTATTGAAGGTGCACTTGGAGCATTTTAAAGAGGAGCCTGGACCAGGTTGTGGAATGATGGCCTGCGAGGATTGTAAGTTTCAGTCTTTGATTAATGAATAAAAGAATCTCTTTTACCTATCCCAAATGATGATGTTTTGTGTCTTTTCTTTGATTTATACATAAAATTTGATATCTAACCCTAATTTATGAATAGAAATGGCATGCTTGTAGCCTTGTTTTCCTAGTCTTGGATGCAGGTCAACTTTGGGAGGAGACTTTCATCCTTTGGAGCTACATAGCTTGAGGATATCATCACCAGATGTTCAGTAAAAGGTACAGTTATCGATCTTCTCTTCTACTACTTTATGTTCATTTATTTGGTATGATCGGGGTAGTGTAGAAACTAGATTGACTTTTAGGAGTTCATTTGCTCTATCTATATCGTAAACCCTCGTATAGTTATAGGGGGATTTCCCACTAGAAAAATTGGCGACTCCACTGGGGAGTCTCTCTAGGGTTTTTAGGGAGGTTTTTTGGGTTGTTGATTGGCTTCTTGTTTGCCTTTTTGAGTTTCAGTCAAGTTTATTGAGTCTTTTAAGGGCCCTTGGTCACCTGCAAGGTGTATACCAGTTTTCCCTGCCTTGTAAGTCTGCCTTGTATTTTTATTTATGAAAAGTCTCATAGGTCTATGCGCCCTGTTTTGGGTTAGCTTGTGTACATACGCGCTTTGCACAGTATAAAACCGGCGTACATACACAGGCTGTTGATGCAACAACTTGCGTCTCTGTTTCTTGAAAGTATTTTTTAAATAAAGAAAGAGTTTGTCTCTTTCCTGATAGAAGTTCAGTTTTCTTAGGACTTTCTTGAACCAATCAGAGTCTCTGTCTGTGGCAATAGCTTGGGTTGAAGTTTCGGTTTACTCGTTCCTTAGTCTTCTTTTGTTTTCCCTAAAAGGTTTAGAGCGAGATGTCAAGTTTTAGATCATCCTTTCGGTTTCTTGATTGGATTCCTGCGATCTGTAGTTGGCTTAGGGTTTTTATTAATAATTTTTTCAGTTTTCTCTTTGTTCCTGGTTCTTTCTTTGAAAAAACAAACAAATTTTTTCCTTCAATTTTTTCTTGTTAAAGCAGTTCGAAAAATAAAATAAAATAAAATTTTTCTTGCATTTAGTTTGGTAAAGTAGTCAAGGTTGTTTGCAGAAGAAAAATAGTCTTCATTTCAAAGTTCTTTTCGATTTACTGAAATACAATTACTTTTGTTTATTCAAACGAAATCAATTTTTAGGATTTCTTCATTTACAAGATCTTGAAATATTGATTAGAAAGTTGAATTTACAAAGAGTTTTTACAAGCTCTGCTTTAATTTCGAAGTATCTTTTGCTTTAAAATTATTTAAAGTTCTCTTCCCTTTTCATCTCTTCATAACACCATCAGTTTCACTACCGCACCCTTTGCGTAAATCAGGCCTTAAAATTAAAGCTTAATCTAAAATTTATTAGACTTTCTATTTGTAGGGTTCACTGACTAGTTTAGGGTTTTAGGGCCTTGAATTAGGCGTGAAGAGAAAACTCTTCAAGGCCACTTTAAAACAAACTTTGGAGTCTGAGATAGGGAGTGTTTTAAGTTTAGTGTCGTAAGAGTTAGCAGAGACCCCCCTCTAACACAGGGGATAAACACGAGGTCATGTGAGGAAAGGCAGAGGAGATAACCCCTCCAAAGTTGGACTAAACGTAGTGGGGATTGTATATTGAGGGTCTTTCTTGGGAATAATATTGATCGCATTTGCCTACAGAGCCTCGTGGACCTCAAATCCATTCGAGATCCTCAGTTGTCTTCCAAACCAATTGATTTCGATACCCTTGAAGGGCTTCAAACTTGTTATCCTACTCATTACAATATGCCCGACTATCGACTATACCCCCTTGGTGACTGACTGCGAGCTGGCAACCTAGTTGCCCATATTTTACGGACTTACACATGTGACTGTGGGGGTATACTACGTAACCTAGGGTAGACGTCAGATCACGCTTCACAAAGTATACACAGATGGTACTTCCATGTTCGAGTTTCACTTACATCGATTAGTTTCTCTAGTGTCGATTGGCGTAACCATCCTTCCCACTAGTTAGTCGACTTCTTGATTTATCTTTAGGAAACTTTTTAGTGAGTGCTTTGTGTTATACATTTTTCAATCCTTACTGTGTCATTTGATCATTTCACAAAGTGGAATATCAAAAACTTTGTCAGTCACGAAGGCTTCAGGGCCTATCACCGGTTACTTTAGAACCACCTCCACCACCGTTGAGGTGAAGACTTGATCAAGAAGGGTCGTTTGAAGCGATTGGGCCATAAGAAAATGTGGTCGAGCCTTATCCAAGAGGAGAATTTCCTGCTTCAGAGGAATCCACCATTTTTTACCTTGATATTGAAGGTTTCAGGCCAAATAATCCTTCGATTACCGACTTGTCAATGCCAATCTTGATTCAGATTGTCCCTCCCGAGGTGACATATTATGAGTGCCAGATAGTTATACAAGATAAAATAGAATTGAATGATGCTACTTCGTCTGGGAGTCCCCATACTCCCATTACGACTACTATTGGAGGGGGCATCCTGCCTCCTCCCCCACCTTCACCAGTCAAGACCTCAATTTTCCCAACTCCCACGACTTCGGGCAGTGTTCTGATACCTTTATCGTCTTCGACCACTATCTTGTTTACTTAGAACATGATGGGAGCTCCCTTTTCATATGGGATGTCCGACTTTGATATGAACTCAATTCTTATTTATTCTACCTTACAGACCATGGGTTTGGGGGCAGGGATCTCAAATGCTCCCTTGCAAGGGTCAATCGCGAGCACTACTGCCCCTTTTATTGCCATCCCTTATGATGGGGGTCATATATCTCTTCCATCCCCTTCGCTCAGTGGTGCTTTTCAACATCCAGTCGGACCAAATAGTTTAAGACCTTCATCTTATACGACACCAGTGGGATATATGTCATTCTCTTTGTTCAGTGCATTTGGGACCAATGATTTTTCATCAAATTCCTTCCTGGATGGGGGAAACCCCATCTTTGGTCAACAAAACTCGGTTCAAGGTACAATTCCTTCACAGGGAGCTACGACTAGAGTATATTCCACACAGGGTCTTTGGAATTCTTGGCAAGGATCTTTTCCTTCGCAAGGAATGTCAGTCGGGGGAAACCCCTTCCATACTCAATGGAACCCAGGGAAAGGATCCGTACCTATGCTCGTCAGATCGACTGGGGTCATCCCCTTCCAAGGTCCTTGGAACACAACACATGGAGAAATCCATGTGTAGGCTATGTCATCCAATTTTGGAATTCAACCGATGACACCCAAACAAACACAATTTCCCTTTTCTAGTCAAGGCCATGATTTATACCAAATCCCTGGCCAATAGTCCAACTTTTCCTAGAAACCTGGTGCCATCCAAAATCTAGGGCCCTCTTTTTCTGTAAATAATTCACAACCAAAACATTTTCCAAAATTGTCGAGATTACTGAATGACCCGATTTGTCAGAATCCACGTTGGCCCCCCATGCCGACTAAGTTGCCTTTGGATATTCCAAAATTTTATGGAAAGACTGGTGAAGATCTAGGTGATCATGTGACTACCTTTCACTTGTGGTGCTCATCAAAATCGTTGAAGGAAGACTCTGTTCAGTTGCACCTTTTTCAATGCACTCTTATAGGGGGTGTTGCGAAGTGGTATATTGAGCTCGATGGCTCGAGGTATTCTTACTTTAACGACTTGGTGATGGTATTCTTGAACCATTTCTAGTTACCTGTGAGATACGGTGCTGACATTGAACTGTTGGCCAACTTTGAGCAAAACAAGGATGACCACATATCTGATCATATCCAAGAATGGTGACGTAGAAAGAGATTTATTAAGGTCAAGGTCCCTCTTGATTTCTTTCTTGAGTGGTTCTTGAAGTATTTGGTTCCTTGTATATTCAAGGATGTATCGACTTCCAGAGTGTTTTAAGAGGAGGAGGCTATTATGAGATCCCAACATCTTGAACTGATCTACTCTTAGTATGGCATGCTCTATGAGATCTTTCCAGAAGCGCCATGGTATAGTCTTGATGAGGCCAAACAAAATTTTGGCCCCCATTCCGATGGCATTGTGGGCTCATCTTAAAACAAGTCCGTGGATCTGTTGTCAAATCAGTTGCAACAATTGTCAATACAACAAATTGTGGCCATCTAGAAGTCAAGTTCGGTTGTTCCCCCTACCCAGATGTCGGATGTACATAGTGTGCAGCTGACGAATCCCAAGGCCAACCAAAATAATTAGGGAAAGAAGAAACAATGAAATAATAAGGGTAAAGGGGATGAAAAGGCCTCCAACAATGCTCGCGAGTGAAAAACAGAGAAGAAGAAGTCGAAGTATCCATGTAATCTCTTCACGAAAGACCACCTAACTCACTTGTGCCCTCGACTTGCATAAGCCTTGAAGATATTATCACAACAACAACCTGTTGTGTTGATGAACCGTTTTCCAAAAGGGAAAAATATGGCTCAGGCTTCCACATCTACAAGCGCGGCAGGGGGCAGTCAGGGTCCCCCCTCGACTACTACTAACACCCCAACCGTGAACATTTACATGATGAATGTCAAGGCTCATTTATTGACCAGGACCCAAGACTACGTAATGCTAAAATATGTTGAGAAGGGAAAGGAAGACACTAGCCCATTGATTCCTCTCCAAATTGAGGAGGTGGCAGGAAAAATAATGACTCACATCCCTAAAGGTGCATTTAAGAAGGCTTCCCATAATCCAAACACGAGGGCTGCACATAAATACTCCATTGTGGAGGATCTGGCACAGACCCCTTGCACGGTGTCTTCTATTGAGGTCCTCCATAGTTTCCACTCACGGATAAAAGCTCTGTTTCCCCCCTTAGAAGTGACAGAGACTAGTAACCCAAGAGCAATTGTTTTCGATCCAACTGACTTAAAACAGATAGTAGTGGCTTACACCACTAAATATTTTACATGGGACATCTTTCGTACAGTGGTTGATGAGGGTGCCTTGACTTGTGTGATGTCATTGGCATGTTGGAAGGACATTGGCTAGCCTGAGTTGTCTTTGTCACCAATGTTGCTTACATATTTTGATGGTCATTCGTTTAGACCACATGGAATAATTCCTTCCTTCCCTGTGTAGTTGGGAGGTAAAACTGTCTGTGTCGAAGTCGAGGTAGTCGATGCGCCTCTCGAATATAATATTTTGTTAGGAATAAGTTGGACTTATGCGATGCATGTAGTGATTTCTCGGGTTTTTTGGGTCTTGTGCTTTCTGCATGAGGGTCATATTGTGACCATCGACTAGTTGTCCTTTTCTCATCCTGACCCTTCATCAGGGGTTTCCATGGTCCCAATGACTGATAACTCGCAACCTGGCACTGTCAACTTAGGCGTCGATTTGTTTCCATCGTTGATGGGAACCTTTGATTATCCACTGCCTTCTAGTGATGTAAAGCTTATATCGGTTGTTCTCAACCAACTGAGGGCTGTAATTTTGTAGGTGTCATATTTTCGAATGAGCTACTTTAACGACTTGTGGATTTTACCTTCCCCATCGGCCTCGATGGAAGGGATATGGCATCATGGCATGGCCATGCCCTTATCCACGACTGAGGTTGCATACATTATTTTCCAACAAACTTCAACCAACCTTGGTCTGACTCCCTCACAGGAATTAGATCTAGTTCTCAAGCCTATTTGGGCTCAATATTATCTTACCGTTCAATAAGTTGGACTTATGCGATGCATGTAGTGATTTCTCGGGTTTTTTGGGTCTTGTGCTTTCTGCATGAGGGTCATATTGTGACCATCGACTAGTTGTCCTTTTCTCATCCTGACCCTTCATCAGGGGTTTCCATGGTCCCAATGACTGATAACTCGCAACCTGGCACTGTCAACTTAGGCGTCGATTTGTTTCCATCGTTGATGGGAACCTTTGATTATCCACTGCCTTCTAGTGATGTAAAGCTTATATCGGTTGTTCTCAACCAACTGAGGGCTGTAATTTTGTAGGTGTCATATTTTCGAATGAGCTACTTTAACGACTTGTGGATTTTACCTTCCCCATCGGCCTCGATGGAAGGGATATGGCATCATGGCATGGCCATGCCCTTATCCACGACTGAGGTTGCATACATTATTTTCCAACAAACTTCAACCAACCTTGGTCTGACTCCCTCACAGGAATTAGATCTAGTTCTCAAGCCTATTTGGGCTCAATATTATCTTACCGTTCAATATCCTTTAGACTTGGTCTTTCCCTCTGATGAGGAGATTCTTGAGGCAATGACTGGTCCTGATAGACCTTGGGATGATCTACATCATAGACATTATTTCCTTCTTGAGCTTAGGAGAATAGAGGTGGGAGAGTTTGTGTTGACTGTGAATGGATATAGCTCTTGTCCTATCAATACTTTGGCTACGCACAGATTTTACACCATGGGTAACATGGAAATCATTTCTACAATGATTCCAATCGATATCTCCTAAACCCTTGGCATCATGGAGAATGTTTTCGTTGAAGAGGATTTCTCCCACGAAGAGATTCAACCTTACACCGAGTTATTCAAAGAGTTTCGCAACGTTTTTTCCCGGTCTTACGAGGAGATGCCAGGCATCGACCCACAAATTTTTGAACATGAAATCACAACTTATCCTGATACCAAACCGGTTCAACAGAAGCTTCGTCCAGTCAATCTTCAAAACGCGGAAAAAATCAAGGTAGAAGTAGAAAAACTGCTCAAAGCTGGTTTTATCTACCCTGTACGATTGACAGATTGGGTGTCGAACCCAGTTTCGGTCAACAAGAAATAGGACACGATTCACATTTCTATGGATTTCCATGATTTGAATAAGGCCTACTCAAAAGAGAATTTCCCAACCCCTTTTATTGATCAAATTGTCAATGAATGTGCAGGCTGCGAAGTCTTTTCGTTCTGGACGATTTTTTGGGATACAATCATATTCAAATCAAATTCGAGCACCAACATAAAACAAATTTTATTTGTCCTTGGGGTACCTTCGCGTATCAAAATATTCCTTTTGGACTGAATAATGTTGAAGCTGCCTTTCAGCGGGCCATTTCGTTCTCTTTTCATGACCTCAAACACATAGTTGAGGCATACCTCAATGATCTAGCATCATGTTCTCGCAAGAGATCAAATCATCCTGCCCATCTACGACTAATCTTTGAGAGATGTTGTTAGTATCAGATTCGCTTGAAACCTAACAAGTGCATTTTCTGCATGATGTCAGGTCGTGTTTTAGGTTTCATTGTATCAAAAACAAGGATCATGGTCGATCCTCTCAAGGTTGAGGAGCCAGTTCAATTGCCTCTCCCATGCACAATACCCCAACTTCAGATATTACAGGGGAAACTGAATTTTCTTCGGTGTTTTGTTGCTAATTATGATGATATCACTGAAGGGTTCATGCGTCTTTTGAAAAAAGGGGTCCCATTCTATTGGGATGAAGCTACTCAACGCTCTTTTGAAGCATTGAAACATGCCCTGACGTCTGCCCCTCTGCTCCGACCTTTGGATTATAACATAGATTTGTTGTTGTATTTGGCTATTGTGGAGTCGACCATCGACATGGTCTTGGTATAGGAAGATGACATGCTCAAAGAGTATGTTATATATTATCTTAGGTGAGGCTTGGTTGGACTGGAACTCAACTACTCTCATGTTGATAAACTTTCCCTAGCAGTTGTTCATGCTGTCCTACGGTTCCGTCACTACATTTTTCTTCACAAGACCACTGTCATTTCCATCGTCAACCCTTTCCAATATGTGTTAACACGACGGATCATTGGCAGAAAGATTAGTATATGGATATTAATCCTACAGGAGTTTGACTTGGATTTTGTTTCTGTGAAATCCAAAAAGTCATTGGTCTTTGTTGAACTTATTTTGGAACTCCAAGTCGAGTTTAGTGATATCATGCCCAAAGAATCGCCTATTAATGGAGATATTTTTCTAATTGCATCTTCGGACCTTGGTATGGAGATATACTTGTGTATCTCCAGAATTTGAAGTGCCCTGCTTTTTCTTCTCATGATGACACTTTGTATCGTCACAGCATAGATTCCATTCTTATACTCGAAACTATCTTATACTTGATGAAACTTTGTATCGTCAAGGCATAGATTGCATTCTTCAGTGATGTCTTATCCATGAAGAAGCAGATCTTGTTTTGAATGACTGTCACACCGGAGCATGTGGCAGTCATTTTTCTGGGTTGGAAAAAACCCAAAAGATTCTACATGCATGTTACTTCTAGCCCTCATTAATCAAGGATTGTGTAGAAGCGGTCAAGAAATGCCACCAATGCCAGATATTCTTTCGGAAGATGCAGGAACATCCTGCTCCTATGTTTCCGGTCATTGTTGTTGGTCCTTTCAGCAAGTGGGGGATTGATTTTACTACATGTCACCTAACTTCAGCCAGGGGGAATCATTACATCATCATAGCAGTCGACTACTTCACAAAGTGGGTCAAAGCTATGCCAATGTTTAGCAATGATGGCGAAACAATGACTCTTTTCATCTTTAATCAGATAGTAGCAAGGTTCAGTATCCCGAAGGAGATTTTTACTTACCATGGCAATCACTTCCAGAACAAAATGATGAATAAATTAACGTCAAAGCTCCGGTTCAAACATGAACACTAGTCAACCTACTACCCGCAAGTGAATGGTTGGGTTGAGGCTGTGAATAAGTATCTCAAGACTATTCTTTAGTGGACGATCAATTCTACCAAGTCAAATTGGAATTTGATGTTGTATTCAACATTGTGGTCCTATCGAATGTTTGTGAAGACTGCCATTGGTTTTTCACCTTTTCAACTCATATACGAGCTGGAAGTAGTCTTACCTATTGAATGTCATATTCCTTCTTTAAATTTGGTAGTGGAATTACTTCCGGACACTTCACCGCTTGAGGAACACCTTTTATATCTTGAGTAGCTCGATGAGTAGTGTTGTAATGCAGCCTTATCCAATGAGGCTCATAAGCAACGAGTCAAGTGTCAGTATGATCAGTCTATTCTTCCTCGGATTTTCTCTGAAGGTGATCTTGTCCTAGTCTTTGATCAAGAAAAAGATCCCCTGGGGGAAGGCAATTTCAAACTCATGTGGTCCAGACCATTGATTGTGAAAGAGGTATTAGAGAAGGGCACTTACTGTCTGGTTGATTTTGAGGGAAATTCTTTGGAGGAGCCTAGAAATGGGCTCTACCTTAAGAAGTACTACTCTTATGTTGGTCACTTGGGTGGATTCTTGTATATATGTATAGTCTCTTATACATTTTTTTTCTTTTTGTCTTATGTACGTGTAGTTATTTATGTCTTCTTTTTCACTATGGAAGATGTCAAGTGAATCAAAGGTTTATTTTGGGTTCGCGGCCGACGCTAGCTGACACACTCAGAGGATTGCTTCCGCAACTTGGGTGATTTTCACACCTGGAGGCCAGTTTCTATCTTCCAGAGGTATTTGTCTAGGCAATGTTACAAAAAATGTTGCCGAATACAATTTGTCACATGGCATTTCTCACCTTCGGGTCTACCTAGATGCCCAGTTGGTTGTGTCCCAGTTAAATGGGGTTTACCGCGTTTACGATCCCACTTTGCACTGAAAATTCCTTAGGGTATGTCTCTTAGAACTATCTTTCGATTACATTACATATATCCATGTTCCTAGGAGATTTAATCATCTAACATATACTCTAGCTAATCAAGTTTTAGATTGGCATGTTGCTTGCGTATAGAAAGAAAAGCACACACATACACATGTAAATACATTTGTAAAAATGTTATCCATAAGACAAGAAAGATGTATATATATATATATATGTCCCAAAAATAGTGTTATGATTACATCTCTGGGAATGAAAGCCTCAAAAGTCATCAATCTACATCGTTGGTCTCATGCCCTCAAAAAATACATATAGTACAAAAAGTGCCCTCGACACGTCAATGGCTTATCACTATCTAAGGATGAGGCCTATTGTCCCTTATATAATGTACAATGGCATTTGCAAGATGACGGAACAACTGGACCCATGTTCGAGGAACCCCTACTACATGTGGCTACATATCTGGGGGGAGATCCTCGATATTGGCCATAGGAATGACACGAGTGAGCCCAGTGAGGTTTTGCTCCACTTGTCGCAAAAATCTGTCAGCCTCTCCGACTGGGGGTCCTCCCACAGCTGTTGGTCCTCCTACCGTTGTTGGTTCTGTCTAAGGTTGAGGATGACGCCTAGTCTTGGTGAAGTCTTCTAGTCAAACGGGCCCCACATCTGTAAATAACAGATTCATAAGTCAGTACTCTATACACACATAAAAAGGATATATATGAAAATTAAAAATTTAATAAGCTTTAAAATATTTGTTTTCTATCTTGCCATGCTCCTCGTCGGGAGGCATAGGCATGTCTGGGTCTATGATGAAGCTAATCCCTGCATAGGGGTAATCCTCGATCATCGGGATATGATGTGCCCACTAGTAAAAAAAAAATCTCCACCCTGTCTAGGCAGCAAAGCTTCCCACCTGCTCACTACTGGGAAGTAGGCTACCTGCCCCCGTACCATCTCTCTAGGACTAATACTGGGCACCCTCTCAAAGAAGAAGGAGCATAGAATAGTACCAAACCTGAAGTTCTTGTTGGTACATTGTCAACACTCCGTAAGTTGTCTCTTCATGCATACAAGCATGGAGGTACTCTAGTAAAACATAGTTTCCTCCAAACAATGAATGGAATAATGCATATGTGCACATGAGGCCTGATGAAGTGTCGTAGATCTAGTAATCTGCCTAATCAAAGGTAAGATCACTTGTAAGGAGAGGTTGGTGATCTTGTG
>JASDQU010438215.1:18947-32935 GCA_032191745.1 Picea mariana
TATCTCTAGCCACAATTTCTAATGCCGCCAGTGAAAATCATTTAAACTCACAACAAATCTTTGCGTCGCAGTGTCTTGTTGTGCTATTAATTACAAAACCTGCAAGTCTAGCTTGATGTTTATCATAATACTTACATTGTAGAGGTTGTTAAGTATCATACCATTCAGTAGGCTACACATTTACTTCATTTTCATTTTCAATGTTGAATGTAAAAGTGTTAGAATGATTCCATAATTTTCTAGTTCACTTTCATTTGCAATATCAAATGTGAAAGTGTTAGAATGATTCCACATTTTTCTCAAAATTTGAATTCTATCAAGTTTACAAATTATTGTTGTTCACATTAATAAATGCCAAAAAATTCCATGGATGGTTAATTGTTACAATTTCTTAAAAATAATGTTAAATTACCCTCTAAACTATTACTATGCTTCAATCTCAAACACTTTTGAAATTTGTTTTAATCGAATGTCACATTACATACAATTTCTACTAATTCAAGAACTTGGGAAACCCTAAAAACCCAACAAAATTCAAGAACTTGAAACCCTAATTCAAAAATCACCTTGATTAACTAATCATTGTTTATCCATTAAATATGAAGTCAATATATAATAGTTACTATCCATATAGTAATATAGTGTTAGGCGATGGCTAATGCTGCCAAAATAGTGCACATCATCTCTGGGTGCACTTTTACACAATAGAGACATATAGAAATATTGATGCTATTGAAAAACCAAAAAAATTATAATACATAAATCTTAAAATTTCAAAATGTACCTGTTATACTTATAATAGTTTACAAATTGCATCACATTTAAAAATTTATGTAAGTATTTTCCATATCCTAGAGAGCATAGCTAAGACAATAGGATTGTTCACATATCATAATATTTTTAACTAAACCTAACAAAATATATATATTTCTCTTTGTTTTTTAACTTTTACATTAAAGCCAACATTGTTTTTTTATTTAGTCAAATATTATATTATTTTTTTAAATGGACATGTCTCAACTCCGGGTTGAGAATGGAAGGAATTACACATGTCTCCTTTTCTTTGTTTTTAAGCTTTTACATTAAAGCCGACATTGTTTTTTTATTTAGTCAATATTATATATATATTTTTTAAATGGACATGTCTCAACTCCAAGTTGAGCATGGAAAGAATTACACAAATCCCCCATAATGGGCTGTAGAAATCACCTCTCGGCGCAATTACATAGCCTTATATCTTTATAGAAATTTTTTTATTAGAAAAACCCAAACTATGTGTGGTCCTATAATTAATGAGTACCAACCACCTAGTGGCCTCTTTCAAATAAAGACGACCTTTTTAAATTGAGTAATTGTACCTAATAACTACTTAATGAGCCTTATTTAAAGAAAATGGCCCCATACATTAATTGGATAACTCCTAATTACCTCAAAGTAGGGAGATTAAGGTAGAGCCCTAACATGCTCTCCCACTTCAAAAACAATGTTTTCCTCAAGGATGGAGGTGTGGAAACTGTTGTAAAATTGTAGTTGGTTCCCAGGTGGTGTCTTTAGGCCAAGTATCCTTGCACTATATCAATACTTCTCTAATAGTGCATTCTCTTAGCCAGTTCTCTCTTATGGCTATTACTAGCTCTGTCTGTAACTAAATGGAACCTTCTTCATCAATTTTAGGAAAGTTGGCTTGAACTTGAAAAATCATCCCCGAGACCATTTTTAAATAGAACACATGAAAGGATATCTAGATCTTGGAGTGCGTTGGAAGAGCCAATCTATAGGCAACTTGTCCAATGCATTAGAGGATTCAATAGGGTCCATAAAACTTCAATGGTAGCTTCTGGTAGACCTAGTCTTTGAGAGAGATCTACTTATAATGTTTTAGATAGAGAAACACTTGATTCTCTTCATCAAAATAATGTTCAAAGCAATTTTGAACGATTTGTTATTTCATGCAATTTTGAGACAAAACCAAATTGTCCTTAAGTGTGCAAATAATAGTTGCTATGATGTTAAGTGTGCAATCAACTTCTTAAAACTTGGATGTGCCTAGTAAATATGGATACACCGAGGGAGGATTTAATCCATAGACAACGTCATATGATGAAATTTTGGTAGCACCAAGATAAGTTGTATTATATCACCATTGAATAAGGGTATTTGTTATAGCCCTAAAATGCCCTACTCATGCATACATGGCATTGGCCTTCTTGCTTGCATAATTTTCCAAATCACTACTAAGGAGATCTATTTAAACAACCAATTTTTAGAGTGTGTACATGCCCTGTTGCACTACTTCCCAAGTACATACGCTTGTCACATGCTAGATAGCCCATGTACATATGCTTGTTTCACACTAAACAACATGTGTATACCTCCAAAAGTTGCAAAAATTAAAAAATTGTAAGGAATTCGATGGAATTCACGGGCTATTGGAGGTTTCCCAACCAATTCACCTTCTATAGCCCATACCCCAACCGAATAACCATCCTTTTTTCATATAAAAGGAGGTATTGGGGTCTCATTCCAAAACCAAGTATTAGAATGGTGAAACTCTGCCCAAATTCATTCCCTTCCTTGCCCAAGCAATTGCAACCTTTTGTGAGTTACTGCCTCAACATTCCCTCTTCATCCCCTTTTCTTCCATTCAATCCATTCCATTTCCTTGAGGTGATTAGTATATTGTGAGGAGAGGCTTATTGAAGGTGCACTTGGAGCATTTTAAAGAGGAGCCTAGACCAGGTTGTGGAATGATGGCCTGCGAGGATTGTAAGTTTCAGTCTTTGATTAATGAATAAAAGAATCTCTTTTACCTATCCCAAATGATGATGTTTTGTGTCTTTTCTTTGATTTATACATAACATTTGATATCTAACCCTAATTTATGAATAGAAATGGCATGCTTGTAGCCTTGTTTTCCTAGTCTTGGATGCAGGTCAACTTTGGGAGGAGACTTTCATCCTTTGGAGCTACATAGCTTGAGGATATCATCACCATACGTTCAGTAAAAGGTACAGTTACCGATCTTCTCTTCTACTGCTTTATGTTCATTTATTTGGTATGATCGGGGTAGTGTAGAAACTAGATTGAATTTTAGGAGTTCATTTGCTCTATCTATATCGTAAACCCTCGTATAGTTATAGGGGGATTTCCCACTAGAAAAATTGGCGACTCCACTGGGGAGTCTCTCTAGGGTTTTTAGGGAGGTTTTTTGGGTTGTTGATTGGCTTCTTGTTTGCCTTTTTGAGTTTCAGTCAAGTTTATTAAGTCTTTTAAGGGACTTTGGTCACTTGCAAGGTGTATACCAGTTTTCCCTGCCTTGTAAGTCTGCCTTGTATTTTTATTTATGAAAAGTCTCATAGGTCTATGTGCCCTGTTTTGGGTTAGCTTGTGTACATACGTGCTTTGCACAGTATAAAACCCGTGTACATACACAGGCTACTGATGCAACAACTTGCGTCTCTGTCTTTGAAAGTATTTTTTAAATAAAGAAAGAGTTTGTCTCTTTCCTGATAGAAGTTCAGTTTTCTTAGGACTTTCTTGAACCAATCAGAGTCTCTGTCTGTGGCAATAGCTTGGGTTGAAGTTTCGGTTTACTCGTTTCTTAGTCTTCTTTTGTTTTCCCTAAAAGGTTTAGAGCGAGATGTCAAGTTTTAGATCATCCTTTCGGTTTCTTGATTGGATTCTTGCGATCTGTAGTTGGCTTAGGGTTTTTATTAATAATTTTTTCAGTTTTCTCTTTGTTCCTGTTTCTTTCTTTGAAAAAACAAACAAATTTTTTACTTCAATTTTTTCTTGTTAAAGCAGTTCGAAAAATAAAATAAAATAAAAATTTTCTTGCATTTAGTTTGGTAAAGTAGTCAAGGTTGTTTGCAGAAGAAAAATAGTCTTCATTTCAAAGTTCTTTTCGATTTACTGAAATACAATTACTTTTGTTTATTCAAACGAAAGCAATTTTTAGGATTTCTTCATTTACAAGATCTTGAAATATTGATTAGAAAGTTGAATTTACAAAGAGTTTTTACAAGCTCTGCTTTAATTTCGAAGTATCTTTTGCTTTAAAATTATTTAAAGTTCTCTTCCCTTTTCATCTCTTCATAACACCATCAGTTTCACTACCGCACCCTTTGCGTAAATCAGGCCTTAAAATTAAAGCTTAATCTAAAATTTATTAGACTTTCTGTTTGTAGCGTTCACTGACTAGTTTAGGGTTTTAGGGCCTTGAATTAGGTGTGAAGAGAAAACTCTTCAAGGCCACTTTAAAACAAACTTTGGAGTCTGAGATAGGGAGTGTTTTAATTTTAGTGTCGTAAGAGTTAGTAGAGACCCCCCTCTAACACAGGGGATAAACACGAGGTCATGTGAGGAAAGGCAGAGGAGATAACCCCTCCAAAGTTGGACTAAACATAGTGGGGATTGTATATTGAGGGTCTTTCTTGGGAATAATATTGATCGCATTTGCCTACAGAGCCTCGTGGACCTCAAATCCATTCGACATCCTCAGTTGTCTTCCAGACCAATTTCTTTCGATACCCTTGAAGGGCTTCGAACTTGTTATCCTACTCATTACAATCTGCCCGACTATCGACTATACCCCCTTGGTGACTGACTGCGAGCTGGCAACCTAGTTGCCCATATTTTACGGACTTACACATGTGACTGTGGGGGTATACTATGTAACCTAGGGTAGACGTCGGATCGCGTGTCACATAGTATACACAGATGGTACTTCTGTGTTCGAGTTTCACTTACATCGATTAGTTTCTCTAGTGTCGATTGGCGTAACCATCCTTCCCACTAGTTATTCGACTTCTTGATTTATCTTTAGAAAACTTTTTAGTGAGTGCTTTGTGTTATACATTTTTCAATCCTTACTGTGTCATTTGATCATTTCAAAAAGTGGAATATCAAAAACTTTGTCAGTCACGAAGGCTTCAGGGCCTATCACCGGTTACTTTAGAACCACCTCCACCACCGTTGAGGTGAAGACTTGATCAAGAAGGGTCGTTTGAAGCGATTGGGCCATAAGAAAATGTGGTCGATCCTTCTCCAAGAGGAGACTTTCCTGCTTCAGAGGAATCCACCATTTTTTACCTTGAGATTGAAGGTTTCAGGCCAAATAATCCTTCGATTACCGACTTGTCAATGCCAATCTTGATTCAGATTGTCCCTCCCAAGGTGACATATTATGAGTGCCAGATAGTTATACAAGAGACAATGGAATTGAATGATGCTACTTCGTCTGGGAGTCCCCATACTCCCATTATGACTACTATTGGAGGGGGCATCCTGCCTCCTCCCCCACCTTTACCAGTCAAGACCTCAGTTTTCCCAACTCCCACGACTTCGGGCAGTGTTATGATACCTTTATCGTCTTCGACCACTATCTTGTTTACTTAGAACATGATGGGAGCTCCCTTTTCATATGGGATGTCCGACTTTGATATGAACTCGATTCTTATTTATTCTACCTTACAGACCATGGGTCTGGGGGTAGGGATCTCAAATGCTCCCTTGCAAGGGTCAATCGCGGGCACTACTGCCCCTTTTATTGCCATCCCTTATGATGGGTGTCATATATCTCCTCCATCCCCTTCAGTGAGTGGCACTTTTCAACATCCAGTCGGACCAAATAGTTTAGGACCTTCATCTTATACGACACCAGTGGGATCTATGTCATTCTCTTTGTTCGGTGCATTTGGGACCAATGCTTTTTCATCAAATTCCTTTCTGGATGGGGGAAACCCCATCTTTGGTCAACAAAACTCGGTTCAAGGTACAATTCCTTCACAGGGAGCTACGACTAGAGTATATTCCACACAGGGTCTTTGGAATCCTTGGCAAGGATCTTTTCCTTTGCAAAGAATGTCAGTCGGGGGAAACCCCTTCCATACTCAATGGAACCCCGGGAAAGGATCTGTACCTATGCCCGTCGGAATGGCTGGGGGCATCCCCTTCCAAGGTCCTTGGAACAAAACACAGGGAGAAATCCATGTGTAGGCTATGTCGTCCAATTTTGGAATTCAACCGATGACACCCAAACAAACACAATTTCCCTTTTCTAGTCAAGGCCATGATTTATACCAAATCCCTGGCCAATAGTCCAACTTTTCCTGGAAACCTGGTGCCATCCAAAATCTAGGGCCCTCTTTTCCTGTAAATAATTCACAACCAAAACATTTTCCAAAATTGTCGAGATTACTGAATGACCCGATCTGTCAGAATCCACGTTGGCCCCCCATGCCGACTAAGTTGCCTTTGGATATTCCAAAATTTTACGAAAAGACTGGTGAAGATCCAGGTGATCATGTGACTACCTTTCACTTGTGGTGCTCATCAAACTCGTTGAAGGAAGACTCTGTTCAGTTGCACCTTTTTCAATGCACTCTTATAGGGGGTGTTGCGAAGTGGTATATTGATCTCGATGGCTCGAGGTACTCTTACTTTAACGACTTGGTGATGGTATTCTTGAACCATTTCTAGTTACCTGTGAGATACGGTGCTGACACTGAATTGTTGGCCAACTTTGAGCAAAACAAGGACGACCACATATCTGATCATATCCAAGAATGGTGACGTAGACAAAGATTTATCAAGGTCAAGGTCCCTCTTGATTTCTTTCTTGAGTGGTTCTTGAAGTATTTGGTTCCTTGTATATTCAAGGACGTATCGAATTCCACAGTGTTTTAAGAGGAGGAGGCTATTATGAGATCCCAACATCTTGAACTGATCTACTCTTAGTATGGCATGCTCTATGAGATCTTTCCAGAAGTGCCATGGTATAGTCTTGATGAGGCCAAACAAAATTTTGGCCCCCATTCCGATGGCATTGTGGGCTCATCTTAAAACAAGTCCATGGATCTGTTGTCAAATCAGTTGCAACAATTGTCAATACAACAGATTGTGGCCATCTAGAAGTCAAGTTCGGTTGTTCCCCCTACCCAGATGTCGGATGTACATATTGTGCAGTTGAAGAATCCCAAGGCCAACCAAAATAATGAGGGAAAGAAGAAACAACGAAATAATAAGGGTAAAGGGGATAAAAAGGCCTCCAACAATGCTCACGAGAGAAAAACAGAGAAGAAGAAGTCGAAGTATCCATGTAATCTCTTCACGAAAGACCACCTAACTCACTTGTGCCCTCGACTTGCATAAGCCCTAAAGCTATTATCACAACAACAACCTGTTGTGTTGATGAACCCTTTTCCAAAAGGGAAAAATATGGCTCAGGCTTCCGCATCCACAAGCGTGGAAGGGGGCAGTCAGGGTCCCCCCTCAACTACTACTAACACCCCAACCGTGAACATTTACATGATGAATGTCAAGGCTCATTTATTGACCAGGACCCGAGACTACATAATGCTGAAATCTATTGAGAAGGGAAAGGAAGACACTATCCCATTGAATCCTCTCCAAATTGAGGAGGTGGTGGGAAAAACAATGACTCACATCCCTAAAGGTGCGTTTAAGAAGGCTTCCCATAATCCAAACACGAGGGACGCACATAACTACTCCATTGTGGAGGATCTGGCACAGAACCCTTGCATGGTGTCTTCTATGGAGGTCCTCCATAGTTTCCCCTCATGGATAAAAGCTCTGTTTCCCCCCTTAGGAGTGACAGAGACTAGTAACCCAAGAGTGATTGTTTTCGATCCAACTGAATTAAAACCTTGTCTTCCTCACCACATTTCCTTTCAGATAGTAGTGGCTTACACCACTAAATATTTTACATGGGACATCTTTTGTACAATGGTTGATGAGGGTGCCTTGACTTGTGTGATGTCGTTGGCATGTTGGAAGGCCATTGGCTAGCCTGAGTTGTCTTTGTCACCAATGTTGCTTACATATTTTGATGGTCGTTCTTTTAGACCACATGGAATAATTCCTTCCTTCCCTGTGTAGTTGGGAGGTAAAACTGTCTGTGTCAAAGTCAAGGTAGTCGATGCGCCTCTCGAATAGAATATTTTGTTAGGAATAAGTTGGACTTATGCGATGCATGCAGTGATTTCTCGGTTTTTTTGGGTCTTGTGCTTTCTGCATGAGGGTCGAATTGTGACCATCGACCAGTTGTCCTTTTCTCGTCCTGACCCTTCATCAGGGGCTTCCACGGTCCCGATGACTAATAACTCACAATCTGGCACTGTCAACTTAGGCGTCAGTTTATTTCCATCGTTGATGGGAACCTTTGATTATCCACTGCCTTCTAGTGATGTAAAGCTTATATCGGTTGTTCTCAACCAACTGAGGGCTGTAATTTTGTAGGTGTCATATTTTCGAATGAGCTACTTTAACGACCTATGGATTTTACCTTCCCCATCGGCCTTGATGGAAGGGATATGGCATCATGGCATGGCCATGTCCTTATCCACGACTGAGGTTGCATACATTATTTTCCAACAAACTTCAACCAACCTTGGTCCGACTCCCTCACAGGAATTAGATCCAGTTCTCAAGCCTATTTGGGCTCAATATTATCTTACCGTTCAATATCCTTTAGACTTGGTCTTGCCCTCTGATGAGGAGATTCTTGAGGCAATGACTGGTCCTGATAGACCTTGGGATGATCTACATCATAGACATTATTTCCTTCCCGAGCTTAGGAGAATAGAGGTGGGAGAGTTTGTGTTGACTGTGAATGGATATAGCTCTTGTCCTATCAATACTTTGGCTACGCACAGATTTTACACCAAGGGTAACATGGAAATAATTTCTACAATGATTCCAATTGATATCCCTTGAACCCTTGGCATCATGGAGAATGTTTTCGTCGAAGAGGATTTCTCCCATGAAGAGATTCAAAATTACACCGAGTTATTCAAAGAGTTCCGCAATGTTTTTTCCCGGTCTTACGAGGAGATGCCAGGCATCGACCCACAAATTTTTGAACATGAAATCACAACTTATCCTGATACCAAACTAGTTCAACAGAAGTTTCATCCGGTCAATCCTCAAAAAGCGGCAAAAATCAAGGTAGAAGTAGAAAAACTGCTCAAAGATGGTTTTATCTACCCTTTACGATTGACAGAATGGGTGTCGAACCCAGTTTCGGTCAACAAGAAACAGGACACGATTCACATTTCTATGAATTTCCATGATTTGAATAAGGCCTACCCAAAAGACAATTTCCCAACCCCTTTTATTGATCAAATTGTCAATGAATGTGCAGGCTGCGAAGTCTTTTTGTTCTGGACGATTTTTTGGGATACAATCATATTCAAATCAAACCCGAGCACCAACATAAAACGAATTTTATTTGTCCTTGGGGTACCTTCGCGTATCAAAATATTCCTTTTGGACTGAAGAATGTTGAAGCCACGTTTCAGCGGGCCATTTCGTTCTCTTTTCATGACCTCAAACACATAGTTGAGGCATACCTCAATGATCTAGCATCACATTCTCGCAAGAGATCAAATCATCCTGCCCATCTATGACTAATCTTTGAGAGATGTTGCTAGTATTAGATTCGCTTGAAACTTAACAAGTGCATTTTCTTCATGATGTCAGGTCGTGTTTTAGGTTTCATTGTATCAAAAACAGGGATCATGGTCGATCCTCTCAAGGTTGAGGAGCCAGTTCAATTGCCTCTCCCGTGCACAATACCCCAACTTCAGATATTACAGGGGAAATTGAATTTTCTTCGGTGTTTTGTCGCTAATTATGCCAATATCACAGAAGGGTTCATGCGTCTTTTGAAAAAAGGGGTCCCATTCTATTGGGATGAAGCTACTCAATGCTCTTTTGAAGCATTGAAACATGCCCTGACGTCTGCCTCTCTGCTCCGACCTTTGGATTATAACATAGATTTGTTGTTGTATTTGGCTATTGTGGAGTCGACCATCGACATGGTGTTGGTATAGGAAGATGACATGCTCAAAGAGTGCGTTATATATTATCTTAGTTGAGGCTTGGTTGGACTGGAACTCAACTACTCTCATGTTGAGAAACTTTCCCTAGCAGTTGTTCATGCTGTCCTACGGTTCCGTCACTACATTTTTTCTTCACAAGACCACTGTCATTGCCATCGTCAACCCTTTCCAAAATGTGTTAACACGACAGATCATTGGCAAAAAGATTAGTATATGGATATTAATCCTACAGGAGTTTGACTTGGATTTTGTTTCTGCGAAATCCAAAAAGTCATTGGTCTTTGCTGAACTTATTTTGGAACTCCAAGTCGAGTCTAGTGATATCATGCCCAAAGAATCGCCTATTAATGGAGATATTTTTCTAATTGCATCGTCGGACCTTGGTATGGAGATATACTTGTGTATCTCCAGACTTTGAAGTGCCCTGCTTTTTCTTCTCACGATGACACTTTGTATCGTCATGGCATAGATTGCATTCTTATACTCGAAACTATCTTATACTTGATGAAACTTTGTATCGTCAAGGCATAGATTGCATTCTTCGGCGATGTCTTATCCATGGAGAAGCAGATCTTGTTTTGAACGACTGTCACACCAGAGCATGTGGTAGTCATTTTTCTGGGTTGGAAACAACCCAAAATATTCTACGTGCAGGTTACTTCTAGCCCTCATTAATCAAGGATTGTGTAGAAGCGGTCAAGAAATGCCACCAATGCTAGATATTCTTTCGGAAGATGTAGGAACATCCTGCTCCTATGTTTCCGGTCATTGTTGTTGGTCCTTTCAGCAAGTGGGGGATTGATTTTACTACATGTCACCTAGCTTCAGCCAGGGGGAATCATTACATCATCATAGCAGTCGACTACTTCACAAAGTGAGTCAAGGCTATGCCAATGTTTAGCAATGATGGCGAAACAATGACTCTTTTCATCTTTAATCAGATAGTAGCAAGGTTCAGTATCCCGAAGGAGATTTTTACTTACCATGGCAATCACTTCCAGAACAAAATGATGAATAAATTAACGTCGAAGCTCGGGTTCAAACATGAACATTATTCAACCTACTACCTGCAAGTGAACGGTTGGGTTGAGGCTGTGAATAAGTATCTTAAGACTATTCTTTAGTGGACGATCAATTCTGCCAAGTCAAATTGGAATTTGATTTTGTATTCAACATTGTGGGCCTATCGAATGTTTGTGAAGACTGCCATTGGTTTTTCACCTTTTCAACTCGTATACGAGCTGGAAGTAGTCTTACCTATTGAATGTCATATTCCTTCTTTAAATTTGGTAGTGGAATTACGTCCGGACACTTCACCGCTTGAGGAACACCTTTTATATCTTGAGTATCTCGATGAGCAGTGTTGTAATGCAGCCTTATCCAATGAGGCTCATAAGCAACGAGTCAAGTGTCAGTATGATCAGTCTATTCATCCTCGGATTTTCTCTGAAGGTGATCTTGTCCTGGTCTTTGATCAAGAAAAAGATCCCCTGGGGGAAGGCAATTTCAAACTCATGTGGTTCAGACCATTGATGGTGAAAGAGGTCTTAGAGAAGGGCACTTACCGTCTGGTTGATTTTGAGGGAAATTCTTTGGAGGAGCCTAGAAATAGGCTCTACCTTAAGAAGTACTACTCTTATGTTGTTCACTTGGGTGGATTCTTGTATATATGTATAGTCTCTTATACATTTTTTTTCTTTTTGTCTTATGTACGTGTAGTTATTTATGTCTTATTTTTCACTATGGAAGATGTCAAGTGAATCAAAGGTTTATTTTGGGTTCGCGGCCGACGCTAGCTGGCACACTCAGAGGATTTCTTCCGTAACTTGGGTGATTTTCACACCTTGAGGCCAGTTTCTATCTTCCAGAGGTATTTGTCTAGGCGATGTTACAAAAAATGTTTCCGAATACAATGCAGTGATAGAATTGCTTCGTGACACTTTGTCACATGGCATTTCTCACCTTCGAGTCTACCTAGATGCCCAGTTGGTTGTGTCCCAGTTAAATGGGGTTTACCGCGTTTACGATCCCACTCTTCACTGAAAATTCCTTAGGGTATGTCTCTTAGAACTATATTTCGATTACATTACATATATCCATGTTCCTAGGAGATTTAATCATCTAACATATACTCTAGATAATCAAGTTTTAGATTGGCATGTTGCTTGCGTATAAAAAGAAAAGCACACACATACACATGTAAATACATTTGTAAAAATGTTATCCATAAGACAAGAAAGATGTATATATATATATATATATATATATGTCCCAAAAATAGTGTTATGATTACATCTGTGGGCATGAAATCCTCAAAAGTCATGAATCTACATCGTTGGTGTCATGCCCTCAAAAAATACATATAGTACAAAAAGTGCCCTCGACACGTCAATGGTTTATCACTATCTAAGGATGAGGCCTATTGTCCCTTCTATAATGTACAATGGCATTTGAAAGATGACAGAACAACTGGACCCATGTCCGAGGCACCCCTACTACATGTAGCTACATATCCGGGGGGAGATCCTCGATATTGGCCATAGGAATGACACGAGTGAGCGCAGTGAGGCTTTGCTCCACTTTTCGCAAAAATCTGTCAGCCTCTCCGACTGGGGGTCCTCCCACAGTTGTTGGTCCTCCTACCATTGTTGGTTCTATCTAAGGTCGAGGATGACGCCTAGTCTTGGCAAAGTCTTCTAGTCAAACGGGCCCCACATCTGTAAATAACAGATTCATAAGTCAGTACTCTATACACACATAAAAAGGATATATATGAAAATTAAAAATTTAATAAGCTTTAAAATATTTGTTTTCTATCTTGCCATGCTCCTCGTCGGGAGGCATAGGCATGTCTGGGTCTCTGATGAAGCTAATCCCTGCATAGGGGTAATCCTTTATCATCGGGATATGATGTGCCCACTAGTAAAAAAAAAATCTCCACCCTGTCTAGGCAGCAAAGCTTCCCACCTGCTCACTGCTGGGAAGTAGGCTACCTGCCCCCGTGCCATCTCTCTAGGACTAATACTGGGCACCCTCTCAAAGAAGAAGGAGCATAGAATAGTACCAAACCTGAAGTTCTTGTTGGTACATTGTCAACACTTCGTAAGTTGTCTCTTCATGCATACAAGCATGGAGGTACTCTAGTAAAACATAGTTTTCTCCAAACACTGAATGGAATAATGCATACGTGCACATGAGGCCCGATGAAGTGTCGCAGATATAGTAATCTGCCTGATCAATGGTAAGATCACTTGTAAGGAGAGGTTGGTGATCTTGTGGATAGGCACTTGAGAACCTACTTTCTTAGTGTCAGCCTCATAGTACATCCTGATGTAGTCCTCGATGTTGAAAGGCCCTGGAGGAAAAGTCCTCAAGTTGACTAGTTCCCCTCTTCTCAAGAGGCTAGTCATAAAGTATATATCCTTTGTGGTTGGGGTCATTGATTAAACCTCCAACATGAATTACTCAACATCGAGATTCCAATACTCCACAAGAGCATTGAGCAACCTCAGTTGTTCCCTTATAAATGGACACTGGAAGAACTTCCATAATCCGCATTGTTTCTGTGCAACAATGGCCATAGGGTATTCCTTGACCAATGTGTCGAGCTCTTCATGTTCTCTATCTCTAGTGAACATACATCATGTTAGATGACAAAAGTAGAGAGGAGTTAATTCTTTCTTCCTTATTTTTTCAAGGTAAAAGGGGTTGTACACGAGATGCTTTTTACACAATTGCGTATGTATGCAGGTTGTTTGGTATTCTTCCCGAATAGATATGCAGGTTGGCCTTGGAAAACCCACATACACATAGGGCCACCCTTTTTACAAGATTGTCCCCCCTCCAAACTAAAAATTAAACCACAAAAGAAGAATTCAAATGAAAGCATGGGTGTTTTTTACTTGGTCCAAACAGAAGGCTGTTTCGTACACTGTAGCCCATGGAATCCACTCTTTTAGCAAAGGGTTTTTTTGACCTTTTGGTTTATTTTAAATTTGCAATGGTAAAAATGAGTTGTCCACCTCTATTTATAAACATTTTTTGGCCCCTTTTCCCCCTTTTTTGTCCCCTTTGTCATTTTTCCTGGCTTGGTGGTTACTCGAATTCACTTCTGAGTTTTCTACT
>JASDQU010438216.1:0-22753 GCA_032191745.1 Picea mariana
CCTTGAACCTAAAGAAGTGCACCTTATTATCACCATTTGGAGTGTTGTTAGGTCATATTGTGTGTAAGAAGGGACTGCTGGTAGACCCATCTAAGATTGACATTATAGTTGATCCGCCCCCTCCTACTTCAGTCAGACAGCTATGCACTATACTGGAACACACTAGATATTACATGAAGTTCATTAAATTCTATGCACATATCACAACACCCATGGAGAATCTTTTGAAGAAAGATTGTCAGTTTAATTGAATAGAAGAATTCCAGCAGAGCTTCGACACACTGAAACTAAAAATGGTTACTGTGCCTATCTTGGTTTTCCTAGATTGCAACAAGGAATTTCACGTGCATGTTGATGCATATTCTATTGCATTAGGAGTTGTGTTAGAACAACTAGGAGCTAGAGACATTGACCACCCATTATCCTTTTCTAGAAGGAAGCTATCAACAACTAGAATTAATTACACCACCACTGAGAGAGAAGGGTTATCCATCGTGTATGTTCTGCAAAATTTTCACCACTACTTGTCGGGAGGACACTTTAAAATGTTTACTGATCACTCACACTAAAATACCTAGTCAACAAGCTAGTGTTGGGGGGGAGAATATGCAGATGGATTCTGTTATTTCAGGAATATGATTTTGAGATTGTGGTTAAGCCAGGAAGAATGAACAAAGGTGCTAACCACTTGTCGAGGTTGGAACATGGAGAAGAGCCTACTATTTTGGAGGATACACTGTCAGATGAACAGTTGTTGGCCATTAGAAATATTGATGATCACTTCACGGATATAGTCCAGTTCCTATCAATAGGAATGGCACCGAGTGAATATACAATCACCCATAAGAAATAGCTGGTAGTACACATTGCATACTTTTCACTTATAGTCGGATAGCTATACAAGATGGGGCTTGATGAGATATTGAGGAGGTGTGTTATGGAGACAGAGCGACCGTTTATCCTCGTAGAATCTCATGAAAGAATTTCAGGAGGACACTACGTAGGGAAAGAAATAGCGCATAAGGTTCTTAGAGATGGCATTTGGTGTCCTACCTTGCATAGAGATGCTCAGGAATATTACAGAGCCTATGATGTATGCCAAAGAGTTGGAAAACTATCCAGAAGAGATGAAATGCCTTTAGTACCGCAACTGACCCTACAAGCATTTGAGAAATAGGCCATTGATTTCGTGGGACCTATAAACCCACCACAGAAGTGCACAGGAGCAAGGTACATAGTCACCACGATAGAGTACTTGACTAGATGGGTCAAAGCACGAGAAGTTAAGGACTGTAGTGAAACTACAACTGCATACTTCATATTTGATGACATCATAACCAGGTTTGGATGGCCGAAGATCCTTATGAGAGATCAAGAAACACATTTCATCAATAAGACTGTTGAAAGCTTGACTGAGGAATTTGCAGTCCATCATTAGAAGAGCACATCCTACCATCCAAAAGAAAATGGGACAGTTGAAACATTCAACAAGATTTTGGAGACAACGCTAATGAATATTTGCAGTGTGAACAGGGATGACTGGGATTTAAGAGTACCAACAGTGCTATGGGCCTATAGAACCACTTGCAAGAAGCTAACAATGTAGACCCCCTTTAAGTTCATTTACGGTCTCGAAGCAGTTGTACCGATGGAATATTTGGTTCCAAGCTTAAGAATCATTGCCTTTTTAGAAATGGATGACACTAGATCTATTCAAGAGAGGCTCATGTAGTTGGTCATTGCCGGATATCATCAACAGGTACAAAAGGAAAGAGAAAAGGTCTACCATGATAGAAACATCAAGAAGAAGGAATTTAAGAAAGGCGATTTGGTTCTGGTATATGACAGTAAGTTTATGAAGCATCCAGGAAAGTTTAGAACGCATTGGCTTGGGCCATACGAGGTTGCCTATGTTACAGAAGGAGGAGCTGCGCAGTTGAAGATTTTGAATGGAGAATGGAAGGAAGGTTTGGTGAACGAGAGACTGTTGAAATTGTATTATGACAACCCGCTACCTCACAACTCTCATTAAAAACATATGGAAAAGGGTCCAGGTACCATGTGCAGTTGAAACTGGGTACTAGAAACAGAAAAGACAATCTGCACAAGGAAGGGAGGGATAGAGCAGAAAGCACAAGCTTCTCTGTGCAACCTAAAGTTGAAGAAAATTAGAAGGATCAGATCTGAAGCGCCTTAGGATGAGTCACAGGTGAGTGTTGGGGGATTGTTGGCCCTTGGGTATGGAAGTAAGTGAAGATTAAGGCATAAAAGATGGATGCGAGCTGTGAGGAAGACACAGTGACTGATACTAGGTCAAAATGAGCAGAAGATCAGAAAAGATGGTGTGAAGTAAGAGAAAGCAATTCGTTGGATGAGGAGATCAAGGATGGATAGATCAACAAGGAATATGGATTGTGGACAAATCAACAAGTGGAAAAATCCATCATTGGATGCTTTGGAGCACTGCGCAAGAACAAAGGAAAGATAGGTTGGCAAAGCCCTGAAAATGCGAGTCAAGTTGACCTAGGGTTTTGGTATCTAGGGTTTTGACACTTATTTTTTGGCCTAAGGCTGTCGGTGATCTATTGTAATGTATAAATAAAGGTCAATAATACCTAGGATGGGCTGGTTGTTGTTGTTATTGTCGTTCCAAATTGTCATTGCTATGTGTGATTATTGTTGGGAGAGAGAGAGAAGAATTGATCAGTGAGGGAAGTCTATGTTGTAATATCTTCAACTGGGTGCAAAGATCAACCCTGCAACTGGGTGTGTAGGGAGGGAAGATAGAGAGAAAGAGAGAAGATATGTTGGCTAAGAGCGTAGATAAGAACTGTATGCTTCCATCTTAATATATTATAAAGCAGAATTTTGTGGACGTAGCCCTAGGGAGAGGGTGAACCACGTACATCTTTGTGTTGTGTGTGATTGATGTTGTGTTCTCTTATTTATGGATATATTGTTATTGCATTATTGTGTTAGCTCGGACAGATAGTTGTGTGAAGTAGATCTAAGATGGCAATTGATATCTAGATACCATGTTGTTCTTGTATTGGATCCACTTTGTATTCCCTTGGTTGTATACATCTGTGTCCTGCAACCCCCCATAGCTACTTCGGATGAGACTGCATCTGCCTCGCAGGTGTTGCCGAAAGGACCAGTAGTTAGGGCTTGTTGGTGCGTTCTTGGAGATGAAACCTGGGTCTTCCCCTATGCCAACAGTGACATAAGACCTTATTTGGAACTGTAGGACCTTGTACATCTGTACTATATCTCTTCTCTTTGCATACATGGGATTCTACTTTTTCTTGATATTCATCTCTGTATAAAATGAAACCATTTTTACATGAATGAATTTTCTTATATTTAATCCTCAACTCAACCAACATCTGACGCATCTCTCTACAAGTTGATGGCAATACATTCTCTTTAGGAAATATTTTGGTTTTTAGTGTCCTGTAAGATTGCGAAAGATTAGATCAAGTGAATGTTTGACTTATGATGAACATGTTTGATATGTCAATCTATATTAGGACTATTCATAAACGAATTACATACACCAATTGACAATGCATTGTAAGAAATAGATTTCAACTCACTTCAATAGGGTGGTGAATCCTTTATTTGATCAACCAAACAGTGACTCAATTTCTAATAATATTAATGTGCATGCCATTTTTGAGGTTTTACTTGCACCCGATTTGAACACAAGTGTCTTTGTTGCTTGCTTGATGGAGTCTTTAAGGTTGTTATCATCAACATTACGTTGGTGGTAATTAACCTTGTTGTCATTATTACTTTCATCCATATGATCATTGTTGTCATAATTTTTTCCATCCCAAAATAAACCCATAAGCACTTCATTCAATCCTTCTTCATGCATTGCATTTTCACTATCATGATCATCATCGGTAAGGCTATGTGGCATGTCATCAATGTATGCTAATTGCATTAGCTATTCAATTTTATCAGGTGGCAAAATTCTCTTTAAATATCCTTTTTTCACCTTGGTATGGTTTAAAGGGTGGTTTGGATCATCTCGTCCAAATCTTAATAGTCCAGTTGGATCTTGGGTATTAGTAGCCGTTATTTCATCATCATCTTCTACCTATCAACAAACACAACCATTATTTAATGTTTGGCAACAATTGGATAAATCATAAATGTATCAATTTCAAAGAAATATAATCAAATATGACTTAAAAAAATTAAAATATAAAAGGTATGAACATATATACATCAATATAATAGTCTTGACCAACCTATTCTTCAGTGCAATTATTTTTTGTCTGGAGGATCCATTTTCATATCCTCTTTCACCCATTGTGTTCTTTGTGATTTAACAGCTTTAGGTCCACACCCATGTACATATGTCTTTTTTCTTTTTCTAGTTGAATGCCCAGGTTGTTCACTTGCTCCATTATCCATATGAAATAATCAATAGCATGCATTAATTTATTTCAATATCGGATAATACACTATAAATTTTAATAATAATGTGAAAACGGATGGATGTATCACAAAATTCTTCCTAAGTTAAGTCAAAATTTGATTACCTGATGTCTTGCGACATCCACTATGTCCTTATTTGATATGAAACGATTTGTTGTGATGGCCACGTATGGCCCCTATAATACAAAACATAGTCCATGATGTTTAGTACACCAATTATATCATTTCAACCAATATGCTATCCAACAAAAAACCTCACTTTACTCATATATTTAACATATTGATATCATGTTTTGGATTTAGAAAAAAAAAACATAGTTTATGTAACTTTATCTCGTCTATGTTGTATCATTTGGGAATTCATAAACACCATCCTCCTTTGGTTGAGGTTGCCTTGTCTTCTTAACTTTATTGTATATGCAGATTCCGTATCTGATTCTATGTCCACCTACTTTCCTCTCATTGATTTAGTAGGTCTACGTCGTCCATGCCCTTTGTCCATGGTCTCCTCTGGATCCCGTAATACACAACAATGAAATTAGTCACATAACATATATGCATTGAGATAATTTTTTTGATATTATCTTGTTAATATGATTGCTTTTCATGATCCAATGCAATGGTATTGATAGGTATGCAATGATATGCAATGTTGAAATATTGTAACTGCAAAGAGTATTCTATTTATTATTGATTTATTATTCATTAGATCAATAAATTTTTTTGGATTGATCACGTCAAGCATTGTAATTGACCGAATCCCCTTTTTCGGATTGGTCAAACCCTAATTGTAATATACAAATTAAGAAGTCGTCCCCCAAGCATATTAAAGTGGTTTTAGCCACCCATAAAGACAAGTCGGCCCTACAAGTGAAGAGACACCTCCTTTCAGCACTTGCCAGTTTGTATAAATAAAGGAATCCAACCACTCATTTGTTCACTCACTTAGCTCACTCATATAGTGCACAAGTATTGAAGGAAGTTGCAGTTACCCATTGCTGGAAGAAGGAAGAGAGAGAGGCACATTGCTTGGGAGAGGATATTCTCTAGTGTTTGGTTTATTGTCTTGGCATTGGATTGGCTATGGTACTTTTTTATTGAATCTATATTAAAGAAGGTTTGTTGGGTTTTCTTCCCCTTGAGGGTTTCCCTAGATAAATTCTTGTGTACTCTTGTGATTGTGTTTCTCCCAATGATCCTATCTATGCTATGGTTATCTAGTAAATTGAAAAGAAACATAATAATAGCTTAAACCTTAACATGGTATCAGAGCTAAGCTGAAGAGAGAATATTTTACAAGAAAATTAGGGCTTTCATTGAAGAGGAATTTCAACCCAAAGATCATATAGAAAAGTGTGCCCTAGCCTAAGGAACTCACTGACACCTTCAAATCACCTTTTCAGTGGATAGAACTCTCGAAAAGTGAAACCCTAGTTTTCACTAGTACTAGAAGTACCAGAAAACCAGAAGTGCCAGGAAACCAGAAGTACCATAAAACCAGAAGTACTAGAAAACCAGAAGATGCAGTCCAAAATTTCACAGGTCCAGTTTCAAGGGTCATAAATTTGAATTTTCAGAAACTGACTATACTAGCATACTTGCCTCAGTCCAACGCATCTTTTAGTGAGTTCAGTTTTCAGATCCAATAAATTTATTTTTTCTATTATTTCTATAGCCCAGAGGGCTAGTGTTTCTACTGCAAGAAAGAATGGCTACCAATATGAGGGTAGAAGACATGATGGAAGGATCTGTAAACTTCAAATCTTGGAAGCATATGTTGCAGATGATTCTATATGAGAATGATCTCCTAGAACATGTTACAGTGGGTGTACTGGAACTAGAGGAAGAAGATCAAAATACCAAGAAAAATAAGAATGAAAAGAAATAAAAGATAATTATGTCATATTTAGTAAAGGATCACTTTATCCCTCATATATCTGAACTACATGCAGCAAGGAAAATGTATGAAGCACTCAACATATTATATGAAAGCAAATACATTAGCCAAAATATTTCCTTAAGAAATCAACTTCGTAATATGAAGATGGAAAACTCAAAATTTGTCTCATCCTATCTTATGAGAGTTTCTAAGATTAGAGATCAGCTTGTAGCTATTGGATATTTCATTAGTGAAAAAGAGATTGTAACCACAACCCTAAATGGGTTTCCAACATTTTGGATTCCTTTTGTACAAGGAGTGTGTGCAAGAAGCAATTTACCCAAGTTTGATAAGTTATGGGAAGATTTCACACAAGAAGAATCTAGACTTATAGACCAACAAAAGAGATTAATTGTTGACGAACAGGAAGCTCTTATAGTTCAAAAGAAGAGAAGAAGTTCCTTCAGGAAGAACAATAAATAAGCTAACTCCATAAGAGTTCCATATATGATTGTTGAAATTTGTTTCAAAGATTAGATGCTACAAATGTCAAAAGTGGGGACACTTTTCCTATGACTTTCCTCAAGGAAAAGGGAAAAGAAAGCATCAAGCACATGTGGAAAAGGAAGAGGAATATCCTCCCTCAAAGAAATCTTTAGTATAATTTGAGGATTATGTACTTTAAGTTGAAGATAGTTGATATGAAGAAAGATAGAAAATGGTGGAGTCCATGGAGGTTCCCCACACAAAAACAAAAGATAAGTATTCATGTTTATTCTTAGTATCTTGTTTACTTTAATAATTTATCATTACAAGTTAGATTTTTGTAAGAATATTAATTAACCTTGTTTTATTTTAGTGTCTATGCAGATTTATGAAGGAGGTATCAAAGAAGAGGATAAAGAAAGAGATAAAATATTTATTTCATGTATGATCACTCATGAGAGTGACAAAGGTATGTGTTTAGCTATAATCGTAAGGGAAAATTTGGTAATTTTATAGGTAGAGTGAAAAAGAGTTCCAAAGTCTTATTCATGATTAGGGTTTCAGATGTGTACATGGTTGAACAAGTTTTGCTTAAAAAGGATGTGTACTACTCTGATAGAAATCATGATATAGTTTTATTTGATTACTTCTTATTGTTACTGACTGATTTTCTAAGTGACATATCTCAGAAAGCATATTGCAAGTAAGTTTACAGGTCTCAGAAGAAAGAACTTATGCCTTGAATTGTAGAAGTTAGACATCACGATAAGGACTTATGATATGGTGATAGTCAGTAAAGAATAGACAATATCCAATATTTATATAGGAGCAGGAGGATCCTAAAGATGAAGAACATAAATGTTCAAGATGAAGAGAAATATGGATACCCAGATATAGTTGATGAGATGCAGAGGGATCAGGTTGATAGAGTATGAAGTCAGAAAGAAATAAATGTTCGAACAAAAGAAGGCACCCAGGATATTAAGGAAGAGACCTTCATAGAGAAGGAATGAGAAATCCCATAGGTAGACCTTCATAGAAAAGGAAAAGAGAAGAGACCTTCGTAGAGAAGGAAGAGACCTTTGTAGAGAAGGAAGAGGCCTTCGTAGAGAAGGGGAGTGAGAAATTTTCCAAGGTTGGCCTCTGTCCAAGTGTTTCATTTTGGATACTCTAGGGACATGCTAAAATACCTTCATAGAGAGGGGTGTGACCACCCTCCTAGAGAGGAGTGTGGATGTTTCTCCAAGGGGAAGCGATTAGATACTCTCCTTTTTTCCTAGGATTGAGTAGCCTGGAACACAAACCTTGACCATGTAGAATGGTTAGTTGGATCTTGAGGTTTGTGTCGTGATCCTGCATGGATCATGGAAAGGGAGTCTAGTCTTGCCCATGATAGCATCTTAGCTTGTCTAGTTCATGTGGGATGACTAGGAGTGAACATATGGTAGTAGTCCTCCCCAGTGGATGGGTGAGATAGATAACTACAAGAGAAGGGAGAACATAAAAGGAATGGAAAAAATCTTAGAATATATTCTGTGTGAAGATAATAAAGAGTATCTTCTGCGCGAAGATAAAGAGAACAAAATTTATTTAATATGGATTCATGGAGAACCAACCAATGATCATGATGCCAGATGACCAAGTGGATTATATTGATGCCTCCTGTTATCCAGTTGATGTTGTTACCTAGTTGATGATGTTATCCAGTTGATGTTGTTTCCCAGTTGATGATGTTATCTAATTGATGTTGTTTCCCAGTTGATGATGTTATTCAGTGGATGTTGTTGCCCAGTTGATGATGTTATCCAATGGATGTTGTTACCCATTTGATAATGTTTTCTAGTTGATTTTGTTACCCAATTGATGTTGTTTCCCTCTCTCTATCCTAATGATGTTGTAGAATACCCTTCTTGTTAAGGGGGAGTGTTGAAATATTGTAATTGCAAAGAGTATTCTATTTATTATTGATTTATTATTCATTATATCAATCCCCTTTTGTGGATTGATCATGTCAGAAATTGTAATTGACCAAATCCCATTTTTCGGATTGGTCAAACCCTAATTGTAATATGAAAATTAAGAAGTTGGACCCCAGGCAAATTAAAGTGGTTTTAACCACCCAGAAAGACAAGTCATCCCTGCCAGTGAAGAGACACCTCCTTTTAGTGCTTGCCATTTTGTATAAATGAAGGAATCCAACCACTCATTTGTTCACTCACTCAGCTCACTCATCTAGTGCGCAAGTATTGAAGGAAGTTGCAGTTACCAGTTGCTGAAAGAAGGAAGAGAGAGAGGCACATTGCTTGGGAGAGGATATTATCTAGTGTTTGGTTTATTGTCTTGGCATTGGATTGGCTATGGTACTTGGTTATTGAATCTATATTAAAGAATTTTTTTTGTGTTTTCTTCCTCTTGAGGGATTCCCAAGATAAATGCTTATGTACTCTTGTGATTGTGTTTCTCTCAGTGATCCTATCTATGCTATGGTTACTAGTAAATTGAAAAGAAACCTAATAATAGCTTAAACCTTAACATGCAATGGCCTGCAATGGTATGGTATGGTATGCAATGGTATGAAATGGTATTGGCAATGCTATGCATTGGTATTTTTAGCACTAGAAGTCATCTCTAGATTGCAGATAAGGTAAGCCCAATACCCATCGGTTTCTATGTCACAAAGAGTAAATTAAAGGATGTCAAATGGGCACGAACTCAAGAAAATATCGCTTTAACTTAGAAATTCGAACCAGGCAATGCATGAGAAAGTGAGGTCTTTCTTTAACTTTAGTCAGTAAGTTGTAGTAAAGGGTGAGTAGGGGGAAGAACTGGTGAGGAGATGTAGAGGTCTGCTATGGACATCGGGTCTTCCAACATCCTAAGGAGGAAAATCTTTGAATACAATATCTTCTTGAACCCAAAACTTTAGAAAACTGAAAATGTCATAACAATATTGAAATCAAACATACATTACAATACAGTCACAACAACTCTACTGGATCACCCATGCTCGAGTCTTCAATATCAGAAGAAAAAGAGATGATAAGAAAGTTGACTGTCATTAAACAATAAGTCTCAAATCGAAACACATAACTAGAGAACCAGAGGCGTCATTAAAACTTTACAATATGGGAGCTTAGCTCAACCATCGACCATAAGAAAAGATCAAAACTGACTATTTATACTCAAAAATACTATCTCCCACTTGGAGTGTGCTCTGGTCACTGAATTTAAGGCTTAGTGTCTACATTTTCTTCTATGAATATGCACTTTCATTCTTCTGTCAGATGCAAGATCAGATCAGTATGGGCTTTGCAAGAAAATATGATGACAGGGGAAATTTGGGTTGACAGTCTGTCTCCATGGCCAATTCTTCCATGATTTCCATTTATGGAATGAAATGAGGTTCCAACCACCCCTATACTTTCATTAACTATTTTCATTGGGATCAGGAAAATACTTGACACTCTTGAACATTCCAGGTGAGCTCACGACTCCTTTGAGTAAATTCTGGTGCCTCCAAGCCACATAGATATTTCTCTGTGACCAACTCGGGTGCTTCATCCTTTTGCGTGGCTCCACTTTCTTGCCTAATGCAACTGCAGGCTGTGACCTCATGCTCATCCATATGAAATCTCGAGATTTCACATTTCAGGAGTTTTCACTCCCCTTGATTTCAAATATCCTGATGCTCAAAAAACCGGAATGACCCATCTGGATCAATGGTCGGATTTGCCTTGAATCTGATGATCATGATCATCATGTCAAACAACTTTAGCCACTTTTCACTCAATCAAGTGCCTACCTTTCTTTAGTCGCATTTTCCATATGCCCCTGGGCTATGATCATGGGCCTAACTCTCAGGCGCATCGTGATTTTTCTTTTCACGAACTCACATTGTGCTTCATGCTGAAATATCTGAGTCGTGAAATCATGAATTCTTGGATCAAGTGACACGTGTCCTCTTGCATCGAAAAAACCTGATCTACCTTTGCCCCGACGGTCCATCTCTCCCTTCACACGCTTGCATCTAACAGTCTAGATTTGATCTTCACCTGTGCACGTAGACGTAGATTTAGACGATCTAGATCTCTCTTTTGATCAACAACTATGATCTTTTTGCTATTACATATTCTACGAGTTCTAAAGACTTCTCTTTGTCAGCTCCATCTTGAGAAACCACAAAATTGCTAATCGTGAACCACATGTCCTTCTGAAATGAGTGACTCAGATCATTTCACGATTTCTCATTTCGTGAATCCTCATGAATCTACCCTTTGACTACTCCATTCCGTGAGTCAACAAAATGATAATGTTGTTCCATGTGTCCTTCGCAAGATCAACGACTAGGATGGGCCTCGTAATTTCATAACTCTAGAACTATACTTCGTGCAACTCTATGATCCCAATCATCCGATGGTCATCAATCTGATCTGCCTGATGGATCTCTACTGTTGAAAGTTGATCTTGCTCGCTCACTTGATTTAAGTCCATACTAGCCTGCTCTAAGTGCTGTTCTTGTGCTTATGGCTGTGGTTTTTGTGAAAAATTACCTGGATGACTGACTGAGGGCTCGGGAAAACAAATGATCAATGATAGAGTTCAAGAGAGAAGTGATCGAGCTTAGAGAAACTAAGTCAATCAAATGGACGAAGGCAGACTGAAGAAAAACTACAAGCCGAGAGGAAAAAATTACAATCAGGTCTGCAAAAGGAGGAGAGATAGGAAAAAATACAGACTTAGGTAGAAACCACAAACCCTTAAGGTTTTGACAAGTTTATGTGATAACATTAGGCTCCATGGGGGATGAAGTCCACCCTGCGAGGCTCTAAGAACTCCTTTCGTGGATTCAATGCCTTAGTGTTGGGTTGTGGAGTCTTCTATTAAAAACAAAACAAAATAAACATAAAGCATCAACGGTATTTACAATGGTGGGACGCCGACTGCGGCTTTAAACACAAAATAAATTTAGGAAGTGCCCATTTATTGGGCCACCAAAAGCTTCATCACCCTCTAGATTCTGCAACCTGTAAGTATTATTTGAAAATGTCTCAACAATATTGAAGGGTATGACCCAAAGGGATTCGAGTTTACCATGATTTCCCTTGTCCTGATTTGGTGCATCCCATTTAAGTACTAGATCTCCCAGCTGGAAATCCTCTTTTCTCGCCTTCCTGTTGAAGGCTTTCTTGATCTTCTGTTGAATTTCATGTGCTTTTTCTAGAAGCTGCTCCCTAGCCTGCTGCACTTCTACCAATTGATGTATTCTCCTGATCGTGTCATTAGGCTCTTCCTGGCAGTCTTGGAAGAAATTTGCCACCAGCAAGGTGAGCTGAGAAGGAAAAACTGCTTCGGTTCCATATACAAGATGGAAAGGGTTGATATCCAGGGACCTCTTTGTTGTCACCCTATCAACCCACAGAGAAAAATTGAGCTTTGAATCCCATGCTTTCTTGTTGTCTTCTAACAGTCTTTTGATGATCTTTATTATGATTTTGTTAGAGGACTTTGCTAATCCATTGCCTTGTGGATAGTAAGGGGTAGAGTGGATCAATGAAATTTCAAATTTCTCACAAAACTTGGTTAGTGGTTCAGCCTTGAAGGATGCAGCATTATTAGTGATGATTCTGTTTGGACAACTAAACCTTACTATAATATCCTCCAGAAAACCAATGATCACATTATGAGAAGCAATCCTTATGGGGATAACTTCTATCCACTTGGTAAAATAATCTGTGGCAGTTAGGATCCATCTGTGCTAACCGCTTGATGTAGGATGAATTTCCCCAATGAATTCTAGGCCCCATTGCTGGAAGGGCCCTGAAGCAACCACAGACTTCAAAGGCAGGGACTTCAGTTGTTTCTTCCCAACAAATTTTTGACATTTAATACAAGCTCTAATTTTCGCACAGACATCAGTAAACAGAGTAGGCCAAAAATACCCAGCCCTGAAATTTTTTTAGGTCGTGGTTCTCTAGAAGTGATGTCCCCCACATAGGCTATCATGAAAATCAAACATAATATTTTGGGCCTTTAGTGGGTCTAAACATCTCATAAGCATTCCCAGAGGGTCTTTCCAATACAAAACCTGCTCAATAAGGCAATATTTAATTCCTTTGAGCTTAAGAGATCTTGCCTTTCTTTTTCCCATACCATCTAGAGGTCGCAACTCTTGTAGAAAAAATATAATGCCTTTGTACCAGGTGCACTCTGCCAATGGAGGGATGACTTGTGGGCCTGTACGAGAAAACTTAGCTTGCTGATTTTTTGAGTAGGTGCTGCTAAAATTAACCCCAAAGATTTACAATTAGATTCATCCAACAACTTGGATAAACCTTGGCCTTTAACAAGTTTGGTGGGTTTTATTTCTAGATCAAATTGAAGGATTATGGAAATCCACTTTCTCCTCCTCCCATCTATGTTAGGCTAGATGAGTATGTCCTTCACAACAGATAAAGGAACATATGCAATGATGTTCGAATGTAGAACATAGACTCTGAAATCTTTGAGGGCTTTCAACAAGGCATAGGCCTTCTTTTCCATGATTTTATTTCTGAATTTTGCGTCTCTTAGTACTCTTCTGAAAAACTAAATAGGTTTCTCTAGCCCTGCATCATTCTTTTGTAGTAAAACAACGACCATTGTATCAAATGAAGCAAAGGAAAAGATCAGAAAATCCTTGGAATAATCATGACTGATTAACACAGATGCTTCAGTCAGTGCCTTCTTGATTTGGATAAAGGATTATCTGGACTCAACAGTCCATTTTACTTCATTTCCCTTCTTGAGCATGGCTGTGATATGCTTCACCAATTCAACAAAATTTGAAACAAACCTTCTCAGAAAATTGATTTTTCCTAGGAAAGATTGGACTTCTTTCCTGGACCTAGGGAGTGACAAGGTTTGGATCGATTCCACCCTGTTGGGATCAATTCTTACTCCCTCAACAGATACTATATGCTCCATTAATTTCCCCTCTTTCATGGAAAATAATGATTTCTTGGGGTTTAAGGAGAGACCAAACTTCCTGCATTTTAAGAAAACCCTTTTAAAATGCTCGTAATGCTCTACATCAGAACTAGATAAAACCATGACATCATCCAAATAGATGACCAAAAATTTGTCTTTTTCTCCGATGAAAGCTATATCCATAGCTCGTTGAAAGGTTTCCCCTACATTCATCAACCCAAAGGGAATTTTTTCATACATGAACGTGACCCAAGGAATGGTGAAGGTTGTCTTTTCTCTGTCTTCAGGTAGGACAAAGATCTGATTGTAGCCAGAAAAGCCATCAATCATGGAGATCCTAGATGCACCTGTAACCCTCTACAATATGTGTTCCATTTTTGGAAAAAGGTAATTTTCATTCTTATAACTTCTGTTCAGGTTCCTGAAATAAACACAGAATATTATTTCTCCGTTCTTTTTCCTTACTGGAACCAAGTTGGTGACCCATTTAGAATATATCAAAGGGACAATGATTTGGGTTTCCAACAACTTCTTTACCTCCATTTCCATAATAGGCAGTAGAATAGGATTTATTTGTCTTAATTTATGCCTAAATGGTTTGGCCTCCTCTTTCAATGGGATCTTATGCTCAATGACAGTTGTTTCATATGTTATGAGGTCTTCATAGGTCCAGGCAAACACATCAAGAAATTCTTTTAATAACTCAGCATACTCGGCTCTCTGCTCCCTTGACAGGCTACTTGACAACTTGAAAAACTTTGGATCCTCCTTTGTACCAATATTTCACTCAGCTACACTGACATCCTCAGTTGAGCCTTTAAACTTTACTGCGACATCGCTCCCATTGAACAATCTTTCTAAAGGAACTAGTCCCTTTGGAATGTGGTTTCTAGGCAGCTGAAAAATATGGTGATTAGCAATTTTATTTAGAAATACATCAGTATGAGGGTCACCTTCGGAATCATGATCTTGATCAATGTATAATGCAGAGAACTCATCAACAGACTCAAGAAATTTTATGATTTCAAGATTATCCTCGAACACCCTCCAATGCTTGATATTGTCAGGTACAATGGGTCTATATCTTACCTCAATATGATAATTAAGCATAGGTTGTAGTGGGATTCTGAAATGGCTCGCTGAGACAGCCAAATAAACAACCATACTATTCTCCTCTCTTGGAATAAATGAAATGTTGAAAGCTAAGAAGAAATTGTCAATTAGGTCTCACACCTCATTCATGTAAGTCTTAAGCCTAGGGTGCTTGGCTTGATAAATATTTTTGACCTAATGAACAACTAGTTCAACATCTCCAAATACTACAAGCTCTTCAATCCCCATGTCTTTTGCAGCTCTTAAACCCAAAACAAGAGCCTCATACTCTGCCACGTTGTTGGTAGCTTCAAATTCTAGTTTATAGGACAAAGTTATAGTTTCTTGACAAGGTGACACAAAAGCTGCTCCAACACCAACCCCTTCCTTAGAAGAGGCTCCATCGAAAAACATCTTCCACACATAAGTAGTTGGAGGAGAATCTTCATGAAAAGTATTGGACTGCTTTCTTATTTCAAGGGGAGGCTCGAGAGTATAAATGAGCTGTAACAAACTAGACCCCAAATCAGTGTCAAGTGCAAATATAGGATGATTGGTGGGGTTTACTAGACCCTGTAAAGTCTCCTTTGTTCACCCCTGAACACAAGAATGGTGGCGTCTGAAATCTCCATCTGCAAGGTTCCCCCCAATCTCTTTATCCAAGATCTAGATAGGAGCATCCCAAACTTAGGGGGAACATCATCCACTATGATATCCATGACTACGCTCTTCATTAGCAGCTGGAACAGGGACACGACCAGGTCTTTGATAACCCTAAGGCACTTCACCTTCATGGAATTGAAACAATACAGGTCATGGTAGGTTTTTGTAACTTCCAACCCGAGTTGTTCCATGACAATATTAGGCATAAGACTGTGGGATGGTCCTGAATCCATCAAGCAGTTATGAAACACCTTATCATGGATGTTCAATGAATTGTATAAGGGAGGAGAGGAATCATCTCTATCTTCTACCAAAGGTCCTAATATGACAACTGGCTTTCCATCTTGCAAATTGACCGAGTCTATGGGATGAATTGTGGGTTCAAGAATCAACAACTTAGAGAGGATTCTTTTGAAATCTTCATGCTTGACAAACTCTGAAAGGGGTACAGGGATCCTAATATTTTGAACCTCATGCTCAAAATTAAAAGGGGATGTATGATTTAGGATTTCTTTCACTTCTAGGACAGGATTTATGGCCACTTGAGAGGGGGTTCAAACTTTCTTACCTTTTTTGTTGTCTGCTACATCTTCAACATGATTCTCTGCTCTGGTAGGCTTCTCAGGAGAATTAGGCTTTCCTTCTTTCTTCTTGGACCTGAGGTTATATCTATTGGGGCTGTTGTTGGCCTTGTCCCCTTTTCTCAACTCATTCAGCTGACTGTCCATGAGAGATTCCTCGTATGTAGACTGAGTTAAGTGAGGAAAAGAGGAGGTGTCCCCAAGACAGTGGATTTTGGGATCAAGGTCTTCATCCCTTTCTTCTTCATCAGGAACAAGATTATTTTGGAGAGGGGTCTGGATTTTCTGATCATCTCTATCTCTATTCTTATGGTCTCTTTGGATAATTTGAGGAGCATTGTTATGCCTCCTATAGTTACCTGAGTTATCAACATTTTGGGGATTCCTGTAATTCTAATTTCCTTCTAATTCGATCTTTTCCATTCTAGCAGAAATTGATTTTAGTAGCTTGGTCGTTTCATCTGTTTGAGGGGGGGGAAATAGAGGAACTAGAAGTTGGGGTTTTAGACCTATCTTTTCCCTTGTCTCTGTTAGCTTTACCCCTAAGTTTTTTAGTTGCCAATATATTGGATTCTACTTCAAGGGCTGCATCTTGCATATGAGCCAAAGAGGTAGCTCTTCTTTCTCTCAACAATAAGCAAAAGTCAGGGTGGAAAGCATTAGCATAAGTCATTTTGGTAGATATTTTTGTAGGATTAACTTTGGTTGGAATCCTTTTATACATTTAATTAAATCTCTTCGAGAGGTCTGAAACAGATTCCCCCTCCTCTCTCTTAAGTGCCCCAAATTCTGTAATATAAAAAGGAGATATTTTTTATTCCCCCAATTCCTTAAGAATGCATCATCCAGAGAAACAATCCCATCAATATATCTAGGAGGCAAGTCCTTAAACCATTCCTTGGAATCACCATCGAGGCTCTGTACAAAAACTCTCATCCACACAACTTCATTCTCGATGGCCTGAATCTCTGCGAATCTATAAAAGGATGAAAGGTGCTATTTTGTCGTCACATCTCCCTCCCTTATGAATTGGGGCATATAATTAAGGTATTTTGTGGTTGGGAGAGAATTCATAGGCTGAGGTAAGACTAGAGGGGCGTATCTAGCATCTAATATCTCAACCATCTTGTTTCTAGGAGGATTAGCACCTACCATTTGGACGTGAACTGGAGGAGAACCAAGAGGAGATGGAGTTCAGACAGGGGATATTGGAGGCATGATTCTGGGAACAAAGGGAAACAACTAAGGATATGGAGAAAAGGCCTCAGGGCTAGAGGGAACAAAGGTTTCCCTTTCTTCAAAAACAGTAACTCTAACATGAGGAGGATTAGTAAAACCTAGAGTGGGAAAATATTCTAAGGTCTGGGGTCTAGACCAAGGTACAACCTCAGGGGAAATAGGAGTGACAAAGATTTCTCCTTCCAATCCAAAACTAGGAGAGTAAAACTCAACAGGAACACTCCCAAACTTTAAACTTTGGGAAACTCCAATAGATGATATAATAGGAAAAGAATAAGAAGATATCAGAGTTTCTACAAGAGGATAATGAAAATCATCAGAAATACCTAGTTCAACAGTAGAAATACTTTCTCAAAGGGCCCTTCCCTTTCTGATAATTTTCTCTAGGTCAACTTCAGGTGTTTCTATAGGAAGCTGTGGAGTAGCCCTCGTGTGTTATCCTCTAGAATCCACAACTGAAATAGTGGATTCACATCAATGGAGTCTCTAGGTGCATAGTTGCAATCTCTGATGTACTAAGCTCTGATGCACCTTCAGAACTAGTAAGCTTTGTCGTTAAATCCCAGGAAAAATATTCAATTCATCCCTGACAACGATGCCAAAAATGTTCACACTAGAAGTCACCTCTGGATTGCAGCAAAGGTAAGACCAGTACCCATCAATTTGTATGTCATGAAGAATAAATTAAAGGAGGTCAAATGGGCACGAACTCAAGAAAATATCACTTTAACTCAGAAATTCGAACCAGGAAATGCATGAGCAAGTGAGGTCTTGCTTTAACTTCAGTCAGTAAGTTGTAGTAAAGGGTGAGTATGGGGAAGAATTGGTGAGGAGATGTAGAGGTTTTCTATGGACATTAGGTCTTCAAGCAGCCTAAGGAGGAAAAGATTCGAATACAATATCTTCTTGAACCCAAAAATTCAGGAAACTGAAAATGTCATAACAATATTGCAATCAAACATACATTAAAATACAGCCACAAGAACTCAACTGGATCACCCATGCCCGAGTCTTCAATATCAGAAGAAAAAGAGATGATAAGAAAGTTGAATGTCATTAAACAAGAAGTCTCAAATGGAAACACATAACCAGAGAACTAGGGGCTTCATTAAAAATTTACAATACGGGAGCTTAGCTCAACCATCGACCATAAGAAAATATCAAAACTAACTATTTATACTTAGAACTACTAGCTCCCACTAGGAGCATGCTCTGGTCACTGCATTTAAGGCTTATCATCTACATTTTCTTTTGTCAAGCTACACTTTCATTCTTCTGTCAGACGCAAGATCATAGCAGTATGGGCTTTGCAGGAAAATATGCTGACAGGGGAAGTTTGGGTTGGCAGTCTGTCTCCACGGCCAATTCTTCCATGCTTTCCATTTATGGAACAAAATGAGGTTCCAACCACCCCTCTTCTTTCATTAACTACTTTCATCGAGATAGGGAAAATACCTAACACTCCTGAGCTTTCCAGGTCAGCTCACAACTCCTTTGAGTCAATTCTGGCGCCTCGAGGCCACGTAGATCTTTCTCTGTGACCAACTTGGGCGCTTCAGCATTTTACATGACACCACTTTATTTCCCCACGTGACTGTGGGCCATGACCTCATTCTTATCCATATGAAATCTTGGGATTTCTCATTTTGGGTGTTTTCACTCCCCTTGATTTCAAATATCTCGATGCTTGNATTCGAGTCGTAAAATCATGATTTATTGGATCAAGCGACACATGTCCCCTTGCATCGGATGACCTTGATCTACCTTTGTCTCGATGGTTCAGATCTCCCTTCACATGCTCATATCTAATGGTCCATATTTGATCTTCACTTGTGCGCCTAGACGTGGATTTCGACGGTCCAGATCTCTCTTTTGATCAATGGCTGTGATCTTTTCTCTATTTCACATTCTGCGAGTTCTAAAGACTCTTCTCTTTGACTGGTCAATTTCACGAAACCACAAAATTGCTAATCGTGCACCACGTGTCCTTTTGAAATGAATGGCTCAAATCATTTCACGATTTTGCATTTCATGAATCCTCATGAATTTGTCCTTTGACTGCTCCATTCTATGAGTCAACGAAATGCTAATCTTGTGCCACATGTGCTTCCCAGTATCAATGGCTAGGATGGGACTCACGATTTCATAACTCTGATGCTATACTTCTTGCAACTCTATGATCCTGATCGCTTGATTATCGTCGATTCGATCTGCCTGATGGATCTCTGTCGTTGAAAGATGATCTAGCTCGCTCGCTTGATTCAAGTCCATACCACCCTGCTCTAAGTGTTGCGCTTGTGCTTATGGATGTGGTTTCTGTGAAAAATTACTTGGACGACTGACTAAGGGCTTGGGAAGACAAATGATCAGTGACAGAGGTCAAGATAGAAGTGATTGGGGTTAGATAAAATAGGTCAATCAAACAGACTAAGGCAGACAAAAGAAAAATTACAAGCCGAGAGGAAAAAATTACAATCGGGTCTACAAAAGGAGGAGAGACAGGCACAAATACAGACTTAGGTGGAAACCACAAACCCTTAAGGTTTTGACAAGTTTATTTGATAACATGTATGGTATGGTATTGTATGGTATGCATTGGTATTGGCATTGGTATGAAATGGTATGCAATGGTAAGTAGTGGTATTGGTATGCAATGGTAAGTAGTGGTATTGGCATGCAATGGTATTGGAAATGGTATGCATGTCAATTGGTATTGGTATGCAATGGTATTTATTATGCATTGGTATGCAATGATATTGGTATTTATTATGCATTGGTATGCAATGGTACGCAATGGTATTGGGAATAATATTTATTATGCATTGGTATGGAATGGTATGGTATGGTACAATATGAAACAATATGCAATGGTATGCATTGGAATGGTATGGTATGGTACAATATGCAACAATATGCAATGGTATGAAATTTTATAGTATGGTATGGTATGCAATGGTATGCATTGATATGCAATGGTATCCAATGGTATGCATTGATATGCAATGGTATGCAATGGTATGCATTGATATGCAATGGGATGCAATGGTATTGAAAATGGTATTTATTATGCATTGGTATGAAATGGTATTAGTACGCATGCAATGGTATTGGTATGCATTCTATACAATGATATGAAATGGTATGGTATGGTATGCAATGGTATTGGTGTGAAATGGTATGCAATGGTATATATTGCTATGCAATGGTATTTATTATGCATTGGTATGCAATGGTATTGGTATGAAATGATATGCAATGGTATTGGTATGCAATGGAGGGGATTAAATGCACCAAATTCTTTGAATATTCCCATAGGAGGGGATCAAGATAATGTGAACCCTCTAGTTGGACAAAGGAATAAGAAGAGGCTTTTTTTGCAGGGTATTGATGAAACCTCCCTAAGAAGAGATGAGGTTCCTCCTCCTCCTCCTCCTTAAGGAAATTTTTATCCCCCAAGTATAAATAACATTGATAAGTTTCCTATGGCCAATTTCAATCATTTACTCACTCATCTAGTGGATCTTCTTCTTGTCGAAGTGGGTGAATTACCTCCCAAACACACCCTTTCTTCCTTTTTGCGCAATCTTCCACATTCAATTTTAGGAATGTTGAATGTTGTTGGATCTTTAGGTGTAGGGAGTGAAAACCCCATCAACCTTATTATTCTTGCTAGGGGTAGTAATGTCCCTAAGGGAGGATTTTAAGGTGAAACCAATTCAATAAGGCCTTAGCATTGAATTTGGTTATTACTCTACCATAACTAATTTGGTTATTACTCTACCATAACTGATTTGGTTATTTTCAAGTTTTTATTTTATCCTAAGACATGAGGATTGCAACATGGGGATCTTCAATAATTCTTGAACATGAGAATGGTGAGTCCATGGTGAATGCCTCCCATGAGAATGAGTGAGAGGAATGAATTCCCACGAGGAGGGATTGATAATAATTTTTTCCATGATTATTCTACCCAACACCATGACTTCATAACTATGTGAAGTAGACATTTCTCACCAACCATCACGTGCATTCTTTTATTGGTTTCTAAGTCAAATATGGTGGATGATATTTGATTAAGGAATATGGTGAATCATAATAGAGTGACTTGAAAAACTCCAAAAACTTTGAGGGATTATACACTTACCAGAAACTTTGTGGGTTCTATTAAATTTTTTGTTTTGTTTGAATAATTAGGGCTAAATTGGGTGCCATTAGCACCAAATATTGGAAAAAAAAGTAATCAAGTTGGGGCGATAAATGGGGCAGAAATTTCACCCCATTTAGCGATCCAATTTGATTAAAACAGAATTCCATCCACGAAATTGCATTCATGATTTTAATAAAGCCTGCACACATCCAAAAGAAAACAATAACACAAATGTGCATTCACGAATTTAATAGAGCCTGCATGTACCTAAAATTAAACATTGACACCAATGTGCATGTAATATCATGTCCCCAGGAATTGTAAAAAAACCTCATACCCAAAAGAACCACCGAGAGAAACGACATGGGAAAGCGTGGGAAGATCCTCACCCACAAAGACGTAAGCATTTGATTGATGCAAAGGGACAATAACAAAGCTCGTTGATCACCCCTCATAATAGGGAATATCAAAGGAGGTGGAGGAACTACCCACAAATGATATATATCCACTTGACCTCATTGACTCGTAACCAATTGAGAAATCTATAATCCGGCTGATTGTTTCAACATGTATATAGAAAAGAGAAGGGATTTTCCATAGTCTGGAGGAAAACAATTCACCCTAAGACGCCAAAAAATGTCAAGCAGCAAAGGGAAATGAGAAAAGGGATTTGATTCTTTCCAGAATGAGGTATTTCATATTCAATTTATTTATTTTTACATGTTTCCATTGCTTGCTTGAGTTGTGTTTTTTAGTTTTTTATTTCAAAATTATAAAAGAAGAAATTTCCCCTCTATATATAGGGTTTATTTTTTTTAATTTTTAAATTTAAAATAAAAAAATTATCTTACATATATAGGGAAATGACAGTGAGAAACTGAAAGAGGAAAAGGATTCTATATTGGGGGTAGAAGCAGTGAATAAAATAGAAGTTATGGACTTATCCATGCTTGCCAAATATTTGGAAGAATGATCTACTAAAGGAACTGAAATAGTCCAACCAAAGTAACCCTGTGAAAGGGAATCGATTGATTCCCCATCAAATCCTAGATCGTGAAAAAGATCAAGGAGAAAATCAATCACAATAACCTCTAAGAATGTGGAATAGGGAGCAGATACGTCCAATGTCCCAACCATTCCTGGGTCATAGATTTATTCCACCACCAATACATGTTATGCATCTTGTATTGGTACATATAAAACCAATGTAGAATATGATGTTGTCTCTGAGTATATCAGAATGGAAGATGC
>JASDQU010438216.1:33481-43774 GCA_032191745.1 Picea mariana
TGGTATGCAATGGTATTGGTATGAAATGATATGCAATGGTATTGGTATGCAATGGAGGGGATTAAATGCACCAAATTCTTTGAATATTCCCATAGGAGGGGATCAAGATAATGTGAACCCTCTAGTTGGACAAAGGAATAAGAAGAGGCTTTTTTTGCAGGGTATTGATGAAACCTCCCTAAGAAGAGATGAGGTTCCTCCTCCTCCTCCTCCTTAAGGAAATTTTTATCCCCCAAGTATAAATAACATTGATAAGTTTCCTATGGCCAATTTCAATCATTTACTCACTCATCTAGTGGATCTTCTTCTTGTCGAAGTGGGTGAATTACCTCCCAAACACACCCTTTCTTCCTTTTTGCGCAATCTTCCACATTCAATTTTAGGAATGTTGAATGTTGTTGGATCTTTAGGTGTAGGGAGTGAAAACCCCATCAACCTTATTATTCTTGCTAGGGGTAGTAATGTCCCTAAGGGAGGATTTTAAGGTGAAACCAATTCAATAAGGCCTTAGCATTGAATTTGGTTATTACTCTACCATAACTAATTTGGTTATTACTCTACCATAACTGATTTGGTTATTTTCAAGTTTTTATTTTATCCTAAGACATGAGGATTGCAACATGGGGATCTTCAATAATTCTTGAACATGAGAATGGTGAGTCCATGGTGAATGCCTCCCATGAGAATGAGTGAGAGGAATGAATTCCCACGAGGAGGGATTGATAATAATTTTTTCCATGATTATTCTACCCAACACCATGACTTCATAACTATGTGAAGTAGACATTTCTCACCAACCATCACGTGCATTCTTTTATTGGTTTCTAAGTCAAATATGGTGGATGATATTTGATTAAGGAATATGGTGAATCATAATAGAGTGACTTGAAAAACTCCAAAAACTTTGAGGGATTATACACTTACCAGAAACTTTGTGGGTTCTATTAAATTTTTTGTTTTGTTTGAATAATTAGGGCTAAATTGGGTGCCATTAGCACCAAATATTGGAAAAAAAAGTAATCAAGTTGGGGCGATAAATGGGGCAGAAATTTCACCCCATTTAGCGATCCAATTTGATTAAAACAGAATTCCATCCACGAAATTGCATTCATGATTTTAATAAAGCCTGCACACATCCAAAAGAAAACAATAACACAAATGTGCATTCACGAATTTAATAGAGCCTGCATGTACCTAAAATTAAACATTGACACCAATGTGCATGTAATATCATGTCCCCAGGAATTGTAAAAAAACCTCATACCCAAAAGAACCACCGAGAGAAACGACATGGGAAAGCGTGGGAAGATCCTCACCCACAAAGACGTAAGCATTTGATTGATGCAAAGGGACAATAACAAAGCTCGTTGATCACCCCTCATAATAGGGAATATCAAAGGAGGTGGAGGAACTACCCACAAATGATATATATCCACTTGACCTCATTGACTCGTAACCAATTGAGAAATCTATAATCCGGCTGATTGTTTCAACATGTATATAGAAAAGAGAAGGGATTTTCCATAGTCTGGAGGAAAACAATTCACCCTAAGACGCCAAAAAATGTCAAGCAGCAAAGGGAAATGAGAAAAGGGATTTGATTCTTTCCAGAATGAGGTATTTCATATTCAATTTATTTATTTTTACATGTTTCCATTGCTTGCTTGAGTTGTGTTTTTTAGTTTTTTATTTCAAAATTATAAAAGAAGAAATTTCCCCTCTATATATAGGGTTTATTTTTTTTAATTTTTAAATTTAAAATAAAAAAATTATCTTACATATATAGGGAAATGACAGTGAGAAACTGAAAGAGGAAAAGGATTCTATATTGGGGGTAGAAGCAGTGAATAAAATAGAAGTTATGGACTTATCCATGCTTGCCAAATATTTGGAAGAATGATCTACTAAAGGAACTGAAATAGTCCAACCAAAGTAACCCTGTGAAAGGGAATCGATTGATTCCCCATCAAATCCTAGATCGTGAAAAAGATCAAGGAGAAAATCAATCACAATAACCTCTAAGAATGTGGAATAGGGAGCAGATACGTCCAATGTCCCAACCATTCCTGGGTCATAGATTTATTCCACCACCAATACATGTTATGCATCTTGTATTGGTACATATAAAACCAATGTAGAATATGATGTTGTCTCTGAGTATATCAGAATGGAAGATGCCGGAAAAATGTTCATGCGTAGGTTGAAGGAATCATGCCTTCACTGCTTCAAAGAGCATCTACATCTTCCATTCTTGAAGATACCCTTGCACCTTCAAAAAACATTCATCCATGACATGGAGAATGAATTTGGGACAGGTTGGTCAGTAAAGTAGATAAAAAAACAAATGACTCAAAATTGCAAGAGATTTCGTTGTAACCAAACGAAAAATATAAAAGGAATTCCTCCTAAGATAAGGAACAAAAAAAGACCAATTAATGTAAGTGTGAAAGTATGGAAAGATATCATGAAATCATATGATAGAGAGGATGCATGGAGGAGGTACGGTGCTGAAAGCACATAGTTATTTGAATTTTTGACATTAGATTATTTCAAATTCATTAAACGATTTTTATATTTTATTGGTGCATAATGAAATTGAATTAATGTATGTTTCAGGACAAGGCCTCGAAGTCCAGGCTTGCCAAATTTCGTGCCACACATCACAGTGGCCAAACAAGTTTAGAATCCTTAATATGCAAATTTGAAAGTGTTGGGAATATATGAACTGTTTATTTATTTATTTTTATTTTTTATTTTTTACAAAAAATTAAATGATTGGATATTAATTACTGTAACTAGTCCATCTGCCATGTTTTGATAGAAGCAACAATATGGCCATTATCCATCAAAATTAGAATTCGAGATGATACAAGACAAAAAGTGGTCTGATTTTGTTATCTGGATGGAGAATAAGGTATCATTAGTTGAATTTCAATAACTTATTTGGATATTGTTATGTTAATATGCCAATTTTCATTTCTTGTGTTCAATTGTTTACTTATGTGTAGCTTGAGTCAAAAGGCTCTACTGTAACTATAAAACTTTCTTTGTCCCCTTTTCTCTCTTTATTTTCTAGAGTCTTAGAATAATGGCATGGTCAAATAAAATAAATGTTTGTATTGACCCTTGTTTCCCTTCCTAATCATATTGCTCCTAATGGGGTTGGCATGGCTTGATAATACCAAGTACTAGAGTCCTCTAATTGAAACCCCCTATCATATTTTCACATTCATAGTTCTTATTTGTTGGTGGGGTAAAAATAGAATGTAGCTCTCCATTTTCAACAAGTGGTGTATTTGGAGTGGATATCATCCCTAGGCCCTTAGGTATTTTCTCAATAATTGGTAGCTCAGATGGGCCTTGTTCATATTTTCCCATATCTTTGATGTCCTTGAAACCCATGGTTTGGATCATGGGAATGATCTGGATTTAGGAGAGGAACAAACTAATTAACATATTGAATACAATAAACACAGGGATATGAAGAAAAAAAWATATATCTAATGAACAATTTCTTCTATTTAATAAATGAAATAGGCTAAAACTGTAAAACTACAKAACTAAACACTTKCTCGAATTGTGGTAGCTATCTCTAAGAAGAGATGTGGCTGCTACACACATATGTATGAGAAGAATGATTACAATGAGGCTCCAAAGGACTTTTTGATATTACAAATGAATTTCAAAACCCTAGACGTCCAGAAACCTAACCCTAGAAGGTAAAACCCCAGAAGTCATGTGCCCCCCCATGGGTAAGTTGGTACCTAAACTTCCTATGGTCATAAATTTTTCATACGACCTTTGTTTTAGTCGCAAGATAGCCCGTTGGAAAGGTATTTTAGAGAAATACACATTACGCCACCAAAATATGACTTCATATCAATTTGACTGTGGAGAGCCAAAAAAACACTGTTTGGGGCTCCAAAATGGCCCTGGAAGTACAACAAGATGTGCTAACATGAAAACATAAAAAATAAGCTAGTTGGATTAGGTGAAAGGCCACTATTATGCACTTAGAATATGTGTAGGGATTTACACATCCCTAGAAGTGTAGAATTCATAATTACAAATAAGTACAAAAGAACGTGCTGAACTAAAAATATATAAGAGGAGCCAATTGGAATAGGTGGGTGGCCACCGATATCCACCTAGATCAATCCTCCCCCCTTAGGAAGAAATGGTATCCATTGATTTGAGTTCCCCCATCAAGTGAGGAAACTTCTGCTGGATTTGGCCCCGAGTGAGCCACTTTCCTTGGTGGAGGAGCTGCCCTGCCTTGACAACTCGATAAAGATGGATCCTTTGCTGGCAAGTTCCCTTGACCTCTGTGTCCACTATCTTATCAATGGATGTTTGTTCCATGTAGTTAGGATTAAGCTCTGTTGGTGTCATCTATTCTATGATCTCTGAGGTGTCCAATAATGGTGGAAAATATGGCCGAAGGAGGTCCACATTGAACACTAGGTGCAGGCCAAGTAAGGGTGGAGTGTTGAGCTCAAAATCATTGCTACCCACAAACTTGGTGATAGTGTAAGGCCCATAGAGAAGTGGGAGGAGCTTTTGATGGGACCCTGTGAGATGCTCCTTTTGCAAATGTAACCAGAATTTGTCTCCAACTTGAAACTGGTGCGTTACCCTTTGTTGATCATGGCGTTGCTTGTACTTAGCATTGGATTTCTGCAAAATCTCCTGGACCTTTTGGAGGATGTGTTGAATTCGATCAATGAATCTAGTGTCTTTGTCAGACTCAGTCTGAACATGGGAAGATTTTGTCTGTGTGGTAGCAAAAGGTAGTGCAACATTAATGGGACCCAAGGGTTGGAATCCCATCCCCACTTGAAATGGGCTATGGTTGGTGGAGCTATGGAGAGCCATGTTGTAACTGTGCTGAACAAAGGGGAGACTCTCATCCCATGTACGTGGATGCTTAGAGTTGTACATGTGTAGAATGTGAACAATCATCCAATTGAAGACCTCTATTTTTATTTCTGTTTGGGGGTGGAAAGAAGTGGATTCAATGAGCTTGGTGCCCAACAATGACCATAGAGTCGACCAAAATGTGTTGAGGATCCTTCTATCATGGTTGGAGATGATGGTCTTTGGTATACCAAAATGGAGCCACACTCATTTAAAGAAGAGATTGACAATATCTACTTCTATGATATTCTTCTTACAGGCTGTGAGGATCGCCATCTTCGAAAACTGATCAACGACTACAAATACACAGTCATTGCCTTGCTTGATGGACAAAAGGCTAGACATGTAATCAATTGAGATGGATTCCCAAGGATTCTCAGGAGTAGGAAGAGGGGTGTATAATCCTTTATTCTTGATGGCAGGCTTGGAAATAGAAAAGATCGTGCAAGATATGATATACTTGCTGACGTCCCATCGAATTTTTGGCAAATAAAAATTTTTCTGAAGAACGACCACAATTTTGCTTAAATTTCTGCTCGATCTTGACAGCGTATCTATAAACCTTACCAAATGAGGTGATCTCTAGAAAAACCATTTTTGTTTGGATGTATATATGAAAAAAACCACAGTATTTGAGCACCAGATGTCACTAAAAGTATTTGACACCCAATTTGGTGCGTAGGGTGTAGAAAATATTGGTTTAATCTAGTATTGTCTGGTCCCTTTCTTGATGCAGGGTGATCCATTTGGTGCACCAGTCCTTGTAGCTTCCAACAGGGTAGTATTTTATTTTAATGGAATCCCAGAAGGAATCCCATGTAGGGGAAACTACAAATATTGCATATTCCTCTATGGCCCTTTTGCTCAGAGTAAGTTTCTTACTAGTCCTTAACATGGGGGATGACCTTGAGGAGTGCAAAAGTAATATTTTCCCTATCGAAAAAATTGTTGACTAAAAAATACCCTTCGACCAGATTCAAGCATTTATCTACAACATCCATATCTATCAGTCCTTCAAATAATGGAATATAAAAATTTACATGTACCTTCAAGGGATTTGCATGGCCGCTTGATGAAGATGCTTCTCCCGTGGGCAGTCGCTGAAGGATTTGCGCAGAGTTTTCCATCATTTCGTTCCTTTGTTGCGCAAGGGATTCCTCAAGAATTTTTTTAAAAGGATATTTTGATCCATCATCTTTATTTTCATCTCTTGTGGGTTTTTGTCAAGTTTGACGCGACCGATCTTGCAATGACTCAATTGGTTCAAGTCCCAACTTCTTGTACCCAGATCTTGTCGTGGACATGCACAAAGAAAAATAAATGAAGAGTAGATCGCTCTGATACCATTGATCTGGATTTAGGAGCGGAACAAAATTATTAATAGACTGAATAAAACAAACAAAAAGATATGAATAACAACACATATATCCAATGAAAAATACCTTCTATTGAATAAATGAAATAGGTTGAAACTGTAAAACTACAGAACTGAACACTTTCTCAAATGGTGGCAGCTATCTCTGAGAAGAGATGTGGTTGCTACACACATCCGTCTGAGAATAATGATTACAATGAGGCTCCAAAGGAATTTTTTATATTACTCATGAATTCCAAAACCCTAGACATCCAAAAACATGACCCTATAAGGTGAAACACCAAAATCCATGTGGGCCCCTATGGGTAAGTTGGTACCTCAACTTCCCAGGGTCGTAACTTTTGCATACGACCTCCGTTTTAGGCGCATGATATCCCTTTGGAAAGGTATTTCAAAGAAATGCACATTCCGCCATCAAACTCTTACTCCATCTACAGTTTGACTATGTGAAGCCAAAAAAACATTGTTTGGGGATCCAAAACGGCCTTGGAAGTACAACAATATGTGATGACATGAAAACATACAAAATAAGCCAATTGGATTAGGTGATATGCCACTAGTATCCAGCTAGAAAATGTGTAGGGCTTCAGACAACGTCATAAGTTTAGAACCCACAATTACAAAGAAGTACAAAAGAACGTGATGAACTAAAAATGAACAAGAGGAGCTAGTTGGAATAGGTGGGTGGCCATCGATATCCAGCTGGATCAAGGAAATTCCTATTGTTAGGTTTAGGTTTCTCATTGGAAAAGTATTTATGATATTAAAATTTGAGGAGCTTCCCCCTCTCCTCCTGTCTAGGTAAGTCATGTCTTAGAAAAACCATATTCATCCTCATCATTATCATGTACCTCATCTTGATTTGAACCCCCTTCTCCTCCTCTAAAATAAGGCATGTTTCCAATTACACCACAAGAGTAAATAGAAAGTTAAATGTCAATTCAAACATTGTCCCTAAAAAATTAAGGACCGAGCAAGACATTCAATTTCTTTTGTAAGTATCTCATATGCCTATGAGTAATCAAAAAATTTCTAGAGCTATGAAAAGGAGACAAGAAGTGTCAATATGAAAACCAACTTTATATATAATGTTTTAAGTCATTTTATCAAACATATTTTAAGTTGTGCGATTGAGGGCATTGTGGTCATGTGGGTGTTGGCCATACGGAGCTTCTGGAGCTTTCAGAACTTAGTTACGTCACTTGGTTTTGATTTTGTGCCCTAGACCAAATTGTCATTGTGTCCCCAAATGGCTTCAAGAGGTGAGTTGCAACTCACCATAGCACGTAAACCGTGACTCAGATTGACAAAACTCCAGTTCTGTTGGAATCCTGGCACCAGATTCACACTAGGGGGACCCCTCTCCTCTGATTTTGTCACCCAAAAAAGTGTTTGTTAGAGGATCTACAAAACTAGGGTTTAGCTCAATGAGCCACAATGCAAATTCGACATAGGGGGTCAACTTTCACAACCACTATTTTAGATGATTTTTGGCACTGTGGTCATGTGGGAGTTGGCCATACGGACCTTTTGGAGCTTAAAGAACTCAGTTACGTTTCCTGGTTGTGATTTTGTTCCTTCGGACCAAATTTTCATTGTGTCCCCAAATGGTTTTAGGAGGGGAGTTGAAACTTTCCATAACATGAAAACCGTGCCTCAGATCGATGAAACACTAGTTCTGTTGGAATCCTGGCACCAGATTCCATTTAGGGGGACCCCTCTCCTGTGATTTTGTCGCCCAAAAAAGTGTTTGTTATAGGATCTCTAGAACTAGAGTTTAGATCAGTGAGGCACAATGCAAGTTCGACACAGGGGGTAAACTTTCACAACCATTTTGTCGGGTGATTTTGGGCATCGTTTTTGCATGAGCGTTGGCCATGCAGACCTTCTGGAGCTTACGAAACTCGGTTACTTTGCCAGGTTGTAATTTTGTGGCCCCAGACCATATTTTCATTATCTCCATGAATGACTTCAGGAGGAAAGTTGCAACTTGCCATAAACCACAAACTGTGCCTCAGATCGACGAACCATCAGTTCTGTTTGACTCTTGGCACTGGATTCCATCTCAGGGGACCCCTCTTCTATGATACTCCCCCTGACTTCTACAACTAGTTGTCTAGGAAAAGGAAACAATCATCATGTGAGTATTCAAGTGGAGAGAGGGTCACTTAAATTCCCAATGTATTAGGATTCATACAATCGAAATTGTCATTGTGTTCTTGAATGACTTTAGAAGGAAAATTGCAACTCACCATAACACACAAATCGTGTTGGTTTACTAGTTTAGGTTTCCAGGGGAAAAATATCTGTGTAATGTGTGTATTTTCCATTGTATATTTTATGTTCTTTTATTGAAAATATATTGTACAAGGTTAAAATCTACAGGCATTGGCCATACAAACCTTCCAAATCTTACGAAACTCAGTTACATTTCCCAGTTGTGATTTTGTGCCCTCAGACCAAATTGTCATTGTGTCCCTGAATGACTTCAGGAGGCGAGTTACAACTCGCCAGAACACGCAAACCGTGCCTCGGATCGATGAAATGTCAGTTCTGTTGGACTCCTAGAAGTATATTCCAGCTAGGGGGACCCCTCTCCTATGATTCTTTCACCCAAAAAAGTGTTTTTTAGAGAATCTCTAGAACTAGGGTTTATCTCAGTGAGGCACAATGCAAATCCAACACTTTTCACGACCCCTATGTCGGGTGATTTTGGGCACCGTTGTCAAGTGGGCGTTGGCCATACATACCTTTTGGAGCTTACAGGCATGACATAGGCATCATGGTAGTATGCTTCCCTAACACTTGTGACACTTGTGAGAAAAATGCGACACTTGCGACCTTTGTAATGATGACACTTGCGACACTATCAAAGTGAGTATTTTTGATGTGTAACAGATTGCCCCCCAAAGTATGAAGTTAGAAGATAGGAACTGATAACTGAAATGCTTTGTAGACTTTCAAGCAAGGGTATAGATGCAGATAAACTGACAAAAATTGCACACAAACATCCAACAAATATTATGACATGTTTCAAACCCAAGGCAGGCATACCTATGCTTGGGTGATAAAGACTTGCAAGGTATGGCCGCTATAAAATACACCGCGGATCCATAATTGTATTGATAAAATCTATAGCCACCAAGGATACAGTGTGGATCTATACTCATATGACCTGAACTAATCGTAGCCACAAAGAATACACAGTGGATCTACGAGATGACAAGACATAGCCACGACCAATACAAAGTGGATCTATGTCACAGTATATGTGTTATTTTTCAAGAGAAACTCCACCGCAACCTGGGCAAAGTATATATCAAAGTGATCACTCAACCCAGTGTCTTCTTACCGATCCTAATGTAGTATGAATCTAACCATGTGAATAGATGTCCTGATGTCAAACATGGCAGAAACCACTTGATTACCGGTCAATGATGTAAACCGTTAATAAGCGCAAGGGAGATCACCATTAATGTCAATGATTCCCAAGGTACTCTAGTACATTCCAATGAATGTGAATGGATGGGCTGAAGTTGAACATCCATGGAATCATCCGATCAGAGGTCAATGATGTAAACCCACTATCGAATGTGAGGAAGCCTACCATTGAGGCATGCATGTCCCAAAGTACTAACTGGTTTCTAAGGCTAGTTTCTGGAAATTGTGTTGAATTCGACAGGAATAGACTCATCGAAGGAGGGCCTTGATGTATCCCCCATACACAGAGATGTAATAGGTAGATCAAATGAACATGGAATGACACGGGTATTGAGACAATATATTTGTGATCGCTGACTCTCGAGGCGGATACTTCCCTTGAACACTGAGGCACAATAGCAGAAACATGAGATGGACCAAAACTTGATGATGCAGTGGATACTGTGACTTTCTTCAGGTGACCCAATGAAGTTAGAAAAACTAAGAAGATTGGTTCAGTGCAGAGGTTCAGCGGATTAAGATGTGTGCAAATACGAAGTGCCGTGTTCAAGGGTGACTCT
>JASDQU010438217.1:29971-41556 GCA_032191745.1 Picea mariana
ACTAGAATTTTTGGCTTTAATTTCAATAAAATTATTGAGAATGTTCAGGCTTTACATTGAACATTGAATAGGAATAATAAACTTGTCATCAAACACACTAGTAATCTTATATAGTTGGTTCCCCAACGACTATTATAGGAAGTGCTTTCACACTCTTCACATCCACATTCTCATCCCTTCTCCTAAAAAATTCTTCATTAGAATTACCATTCCATACATTTGATAGTCTCTTGACATGTTCTATCTCCTCCTAAATATAAACCATAAATGAGAAAGAAATAACTTATAAGTAGATGTAGAGTAGTGTCATTATTTACCTTACACAAAGAGATATGACTAGGCCCATTCTTATTCATTTTGTATAAGTTATCCCATGTAAGAACCTTGTTATTAAGATCTAACCACATATAAATATAGGCTCTAAGAAGGAATTTATCCTTCCAAAATTTATTCCACCACAAAACTAACTCTTCATCTACAACATCTTCACATACTACCTTGTAACCAGGCTATGGAAAATAAGAACCCCTAATTGGATTCCACAACCAAATTAATTCATCATTTTTTTATTATATCATTCCATGACTAGATCTAAGAAATGGAACATACGCCTCCCACAATAGGACATCTTTACCTCTAAGACCAAGATAAGATATTGACTTCCATTCCTACCTCCAAATAATTGTGAGATCAACATCAACCACCTAAGAAATAGTAAATAATCCCTTCTCCATAAGGGTATTAATGATATTCTATATTAACTTGTATTTTTTATCATAGCCAACCCATGGATGTTCACCAACACTTATTGTAATGTACCTCAATTTTTCCATAAAAAAAAGAAAATTGTATGCGACATTAATCTCCCGTTTCATTTTTTAAGTTTAACGATAAAGGGAAAGTACTCTTCCTTTCTGTTATAATTTTGATGAGATAACTTCAGTTCTTCTTCTCTCGCGACATCCCTTTTATATCAGTTTAGTAATTCACAAAATACTCTAGTAATTACCTAAGGTCTCAAACTTGTTCATCTCTATACATAAAACATATCTTTATAGTTTTATACTTAGGACCTGTATCCCTACCCTCTCTATCGACATGATATTTCTATGTTCGCACACAAGCCTAAGTCTTACAATTTTAACATAATGTACTTACCAGGTACAACATTCAAGGGATTGGGACTATATTCCAGGGATGGAAGTCCGTGGTCTAACAACCGACGCATGGCATCATTGTATAGTTGGGTTAAAATAGCATGGTTCCTTTAAGAATTAATTGTGATTAGTAAAGGATAACCCCGTCCCTTTCTTACAGGTGTTCGGGTAACAAGATCCCAACTACATCCTTATTGAAACAAGAGGTTGATTGTAAGGCAACAGTTAAGAAACACATCCTACCTAGTCATTTCATGAAGGAGTTAAGTGAACTGCACATTTTATGTGTCGCATGGGAGGGAAGGTGTAAATGTCAGCAAGAGTTAAAGCTTTGCATCTAGTCTTTAATGGAGGTTTTGTAGGTATGACTTTTGATGGTCCCTTTCGATCCCTCCTCCAGTCAAATGTGCCCACTCGGCTCCCCCATAACGTGGCCCGACCAACCCCTATACCTTCAGCATTAACTTAGCCTCGTAAGGTTCCTCTTAGGGTTAAACAAACTTTCATGTGTTATTGTGAGACCCTCCATCTGGTTCTACGTATCACTATCTTTAGCAAGAGAGACTGGCATCTTGGATCGCTTCTCGGTGGCATGCAGCGTAGTCTATCCTTCATGGTAAGGATTTTAACTTGAGATAGTGGTTTGATACTAGGATCGTTTAAAAGAAAACTGATGAAATTCGGTCATATTGTTTCTCAGTCCTTATGAAGGTCTCGGTACTCCACCGTAATCCTTTGTGTATTGCTCTATGCCTAGGTTTTTGTAACTTCTTAATACCATTAGTTTCCCTCCCGAGCCTCTATTGGTGGAACTCGAGCCCTAATCTTAAAACCTTCAAACGACTATGTGAGACTTTAATTGGAAAGAAAACTCTTTCTGCGTATATATCATTAAACAATGTGGGTTTTGGTTTCTCAATTTTCAGAAGATGAGTATATGAGGTTCAATAAACCATTAGCTAAGTCTTATGCATATACTGTGTTCATGAAGGCTATTAAATCCCAACCACTTCCTTTGGTAAAGACCTCTGTGTTTTCAAATCTTTCCTCAACAGAAAGAAAAATATGGCATAACGCTTGGGTTCAAAAAGGGATTCTTTCCATTATCGGGGTTTTGCGATTATTGTGAGTGATTTAGATTCAGTACTAGGTTACCTCTATAGTTACGACTAGTTAAAGGTACCTCAGGTAATAGATTTAGGATGTATTAAACATTTAGCTACAGTCTCTATATTACAAGTAACGTTTTCATAGTGTCTTTGGTCTACCTGTATAATATGTTTTGTACAGTTTGTATGTTGAATAAATTAGTATTGATTAATATTCCTTTTATGAGAAAAATAGATTTATGGTTTGATATCACACTAATGATGGGACCCCGTTGATGTGAGGTACCCATCAGGAGTACTTGGACTACTTCCCCTTGGCTTGGGACATTTACTCAACCAGAAATGTGACAAGAGCAGGGCTCCCAACTCCAGCCATGAGTTAAGTATTAATTTTAAATTTTGTTTCCTTTATTTATGGTTCTGTTCTGGCTTCTCGTTGTTTTATTATCATGTATTTTACTAATGATTACAATGATGAATCTTTCTTACAGAGGGGTCAACTCCACGAGACTCTGGAGGTTGGTCCCTATCATCCGCGCGAAAGGTATTCTAGTTCCATGCATAGTACCCCTCAGGCTTAGCCTTTCGAGTTTACTAGCACCGAGGGCCAAGGCTATGTCCTGTCCTCATTAATTTAAAGAATTTTCGTCCCAAATTTTGTATTGGTTGGTTAAGGGTATTCCCTAATTTATGTTAATACTTTTGTACAAACAAAAGAATGCAAAAATTGTGCCTGGTTGGATTTGTAATAAAATTTTAAAAGGGTTTAATCCCCAACCATTCATTTTCCTGTTTCTGTGTGAAGTCGAAAAATTACTAGAGTAGTGAAATTGAGTCCCACCTATGTTATATCCTGGTTTTCTTTGTAATATATAGACAACCATTTTTTTTGAAGTAATACAATCATCATATAATGAATTTATTCAGTCGTGGATATCTATCAAAAGTAAACGAGTTCTGCACTTTCATTTTCTGGGTTTATCATATTCCTTTATATTTCCAAAACTGGTTTTGTATTACACAGCTTGGATTCGTTTGCTAGGTTATTCTATTTATTTTTCTAGAATTCTTCTTATTACTAGTTATGCAGTCGTTCCCAGTATGATTTTCCATGCATGGTAGTATAGTAGTAAACCTAGTACAGTAGTATGTGTGCCTAAGGAATTGATTACTACAAGAAGTATGTTGTTGTATTCATAACTTCCAGGTTTCACTCATCATTAAAAATTAATTTCTAGGTAACTACAGGCAAACTTATTCCAGGTATAAAATTAGCATCGGTAGGGTTTTAACCTGAGTCTCATTCCATCCATTCGTAATTTGACTTGTTAATCAGTTACATAGTTATTTCGTGAAATTCCTATACTTGTAGGATTTTGTCCCGATTTGAGGTTTTGACTCTACCGGTTGGAAAAAATAAAAAAATTGAAATATATTTGTCTGCATATAAACTTATAACAGATCGAAGACTTCCAGAATTCATATTTGTTTCTATATGATTACTTTATTCCTTTATACAACATGACCTTGTCTTCCCATAATTAATATAATACACATTGGCTTTGCCATGCAATTTACTATTTACATGTTTTTCCTACCATAGACATATTACTCAAGCGTTTTATCAGTATAATCATAAAAGATAAATAGCATTGTTCCTATAATAGGAGCTTGTTGTTATGCTGTAGGTGTAGTCTTTAATCAATGGAATTATTTCCACCAGAAATCTACAACAATTCTATAATTTCATCTAACATGCATGACATTAGGGTAATCATCCAGAATAGCAAACATATACAATCATTTCAATGGAACAAATACGATAAGAGGAAAGTAGAGTAACATATCTGGATAAATGATGGGATAACAAAAGGAACAACCACGTTCCTCCCAACGTTAGAACAGGGCAGTCAAACCACTTGTCCTATTCACCCCCTAGCCTGACCATGAATCCATGAGGGCTAAATCATAATTTACTCCTCAACAAATGCCTTTCCACTTCAGCAATCTTCTCCTTGCCTCACACTCAGCAAGTAGTGTTCATAACAACAAGAAAATATCAAATTTTCCCCAGCATACCCGGTAGTGTCCTGCCTCCTCACATATGCTATATATCCAAGATTAATCTTGCCTAGGTATTTTCCCTCCCTTGGGAATTTTCACAGCTTTCCAAATCCATGATTTTCAGGGGCTGCCAATGGCCAAATTCCTAATTAGCCACTTGTAACAATCAACCCTGAGGTAGTTCCAACATGTTCTCCACTCATGGAATCATGGTCAACTGATTTCAACATGGTTGTTCCATTTGCCCTCCTGTAATTAATTATAGAATATTTTGTATCATACAAGTGTCACAATCAAGTAGTTAGTTCGGTCAAATCAGGTCTCTTCCCAACAGTCATAAATCAATAATTACAATTTTTCAAATTCGAAATTTGGAATTGCCATAAATGGAAAATTTTTTCCAAATTCAATATTACTAAAAACGAAATAATTTTCTAACAAATTTGAATTTCAAAAATACTTTATTTTTTGGGATGTCACATCCTTCCCCCTTTCAATAAAACACTTTCCTCAGTGTTCGTTCCTTTCTTGGAATATGATTGGATGAGATTTCCGCATATCTCCCTCCAACTCCCAAGCGGCCTCCTCGGGATTAAAGTGATTCCATTGCACCTTTACCTGAGCAACGAATCTGTTCCAAAGTGTTATTTCTCTTTGGTCCAAAAGTTATGAATTTTTAGATTAGCTAGAAGTGCAAGTTGGTATGCTATGGGTCCAATTCGAGCTAGTATCTTGAAAGGCCCACAAAATCTAGGCGCCATCTTGGCACAGTTCCCAAGTTTGAGTAAACTCTTTCGAGCTTTAACTTTTAAGTACACAAGATCTCCCACTTGAAATTCCAAGTGTCTTATTTTCTGGTCTGCATAGCTCTTTTTCCTGTCATGTGCCTCTTTTAAGTTCTATTGTACCTTCCTTATGATATTCTCCATTTCTTGGAGCATCTCTAGTCCAGCCATGATTCTGCCAACCGGGTTATCCCAACTAACTGGAGTCGTACACTTTCTATCGTATAGTACCTCGAAAGGGATTAACTTAGCCAAAGTTTGGTACCCATTGTTATATGCAAATTCTACCAAGTGTAGGTAGTATTCCCACCTACTTGGTTTTGTTCTCACATACATGTGGTGCATATCCTCCACGATTTGGTTTTTTCTTTCGGTCTGTCCATTCGTTTGTGGATCATAACTCGTACTAAAATTCAAATTAGTATTTAGACCTGCAAATAATTCCTTCCAAAAGGAAGATGTAAATTTCACGTCTCTATCTGAAATCACCATTTTAGGAATACCATTCAGTCTAAAGATTTCCTTCAATAATATTTCAATGATATTTATAGCTTTAAAAGTAGAATTTACAGGAATAAAGTATGCATACTTACTGATTTTATCGATTACAACCATAATAGAGTCATACTCTTTCTGAGTTTTAGGCAAACCTGTAATAAAGTCCAGGGATATGGTCTCCCATTTCCATTATCATACTAGCAATGGTTGTTGTAGGCCGGCTGGATGATGGTGCTCAGTCTTTACCTGCTGACAATCTTGGCACCTCACCAAGTATTCTGTTGTTTTGCCCTTCATATTAGGCCAATAAAATAGGTTTCTAAGTGTTGTTATCATATTTTGGTATCCTGGGTGACCAGAATATGGTTTCTTATGCACCTTATCCAAGGCTGCTATCTTTAACTCTGCTGAATCTGGTATATAAAGTCTATTTTTAAATCGTAATAGTCCATTTTTGTCGATACTCAGATCTAGTTTATTTGAGCTTGTGGTACTGTTTTTTGCTTCTGTCATTAATTTAGTGTAATTTTCATCGTGAATCTCTGTTGTCCTTATTCTCTATTCCAAATCAATTTCTTCTCTACTGACATTTATTTCAAATAATCCATGGACTCTTCTGCTTAGGGCATCTGCTACCTTATTTTCCTTACCCTTGATATGTCTTACCTCAAAGTCAAATTTGCTCAAGAAGGCTAGCCATCTTGCTTGCCTTGCATTAAGATTTGGTTGACTAAACAAATACTTCACTCCGCTATTATCTGCCATTAATAGATTTTTTTTTCCCATTATGTAGTGTCACCACATTTTTAAGGCGTGTATTACTGCTGCCAATTCTAAGTCATGAGTGACGTAGTTTCACTCATGTTCTTTTAATTTTCGCGACTCATAACAAATTATGTGTCCTTCTTGAGCTAGGACACCACCTAGTCCTTCTTTACTCGCATCAACACAGATGGTAAAGTATTTATCTGGGTCTTCTATCTTCAAGATGGGTGTAGTTGTCAATAATTCCTTCAGCTTGTTAAAACTATCTTTACACTTATGTGACCAGTTAAACTTGGTCCCTTTCTTTTGTAATGAAGTGATAGGGTAGGCTATTTTGGACAACCCTTCTATAAATTTGCGATAATATCCATTGATTCCCATGAATGGTCGGATATCCGCTACATCCTTAGGTACCGACCATTCCATGATGGATTTTATTTTCTCAGAGTCAACGGTAATGCCTTCTACTGAAATTACATGTCTTAGATATTGTATTTCCTTTTGATAAAGGTCACACTTATCAAATTTGGCATACAGTTTGTGTTTCCTCAACGTTTTCAAAACTATTCTTAAGTGTTCTTCATGTTCTTCCTCCATTTTAGAATATACTAGAATATCGTTGATAAATACTACTATGAACTTGTCTAAGTACTGACTGAAAATATTGTTCATCAGGCACATAAACATGGTTGGTGTGTTAGTGAGTCCAAAAGGTATGACTATGAATTCGTAGTGCCCATATCTTGTTCGAAAAGTTATTTTTCTTATATCTTCATCCCTTATCCTAACTTGATGATAATCGGATCGTAAATCCAATTTGGAAAAGATCTTGGCCCCACCTACTTGATCAAACAGGTCATTTATCCTAGGTAAGGGGTACTTGTTCTTAATAGTCATTTTATTCAATTGTCTATGATCGATACAAAGTCTTAGAGTACTATCTTTCTTTTTCACAAAGAGGAATGGTGCCCCCCATGGTGAAACACTCGGTCTGATATACTCTTTGTCTAACAGTTCCTGTAATTGTATTTTTAATTCTGTCAATTCTGGTAAACTCATTCGGTAAGGTGTTTTTGAGATAGGGGTTGAACCAAGTAGTAGGTCTATGGAGAAGTCTATTTCCCTTCTAGGAGGTAATTCTGGTATCTCATCCACAAACATGTCTCTGAATTCACGTAGGAAAACAAAGTCTTCTAACTTTGGCTTATCTTTTTTTTCTAACAAATTAGTTACTTGGATGGCATAAACTTGACATCCCTTTCTCATACATTTCTTGAATTGCTTCGTTGAAACTTGTCTAACTGATACACATTTTGGTATACCTTGGGTTGTTCTAGTAGTGCCATAATCATCTTTAAAGTTAAGTGTCCTTGTATAACAATATAGTATTACTTTGTGCTTTTCCAACCAATCCATTATGATAATCATATCATAAGATCCTAGTGGTAGGATGTTCATATTTGTTCTTATGTTCTGACCATCTAAGATGAACTCGAAATTAGAAATAAGGTCAACTACTTTCCTTTTAGTTCCTTTTGCTAGTTGTACCAACCATGATTTTGCGTCGCTCAGTTTCTTAAGTTTATTTGACTCTACTACATATAGAGTAATATAACTTAATGTAGCTCGAGGGTCAATTAAAAAAGAAATTCGAGTGTTTTTTTATTTTACCTTCGATTTCTACCATAGAGGACTAGTGGTCAGCTTGTCGACCGTCTATGGATGCATTAATCTAATGCAGGCTTCTGCCTACATCACCCACCGCCGAAGCTTCCTGCAGATTATGAACAGTAGTTATGTTTGTTGTTCTTAAACATGGACAATTCTTCTTGAGATGAGGTTCTCCACATTCCCAACACTTTAGCGGTTCCTGGGGATTGTCCCCAAACTTATTTGTTCCCAGGTTTATTGGTTTACCGCCTCCTTGTGTGCTTGGATGGTTTGAGTGAAAATCTTTTCTAAGAAATATTTTTGCTGCATTCTAATATGGAGATGGTTGGTAACCCTTCTTCCGCTAGTTCATTATGTCTTGTTTCTTATCCTTCCAAGATTTTGGAAATTTTGCCCACTGTTTTTACTAGTCGTATCACATCCGTTCTTTCCTGAACACTTCACTCAAGGATTTGGGGTTGTCAAACTCAATTCTGTCTCGGTAGGACTGTGGTAAACAGCTTAAGAATCACTGGATTTTTACCATGTCCTCTCGGATGTAAGGTACAAACCTGAGTAGTTCCAGAAATTTGTTTATAAGGTCCTCCATCGTCATCTGTCCAAGTCATAACTTATAAAATTATTTTGTCTTCCTTTCGTAGTATCTTTTAGAAAGGTATTGTTTCTTGAAATACTTCTTAAGGTCAGACCATTCCATCTGTTTCTACTTTAGGCCCTTGTCCAATTTCAGATCTTTCTACCAAATTTTGGCCTTCCCTTTCAAGTTGTAGATGGTCATTCTGACCTTCATATTATTGGAGTAGTTGTAGATCTGAAAGTTTTTTTTGATGTATAAAAGCCATGCCTTGGCTTCTTCTCTTGTTCTAGATTCTCCATTAAAGGTAGCTGGTTTAATCTTTTTAAATTCTCCTTTAAGGTGGTCTACTTGTTTTCTTTTTCTGTATTCTTTAGTTTTGTCCTCAGCTGAAGGTGTACCTTCAGACGAGCTGTCTCCTTTTTCTACTTCAGGCCCAGAATTCTTGGAGGCCCTTTTGATGATCTCTTTGTCATGGTTATCATCCTTTGGGATTTTCTTGGTAACTATACTACATAGTAGGACTTCATTTATCTCTTGTTGTTCCTGTTGTGCTTTCTTTAGTTTCTCGTTGTTGGCTTTGAAAACCTGTAGTTCAACAATAAGATTCCTCATTGTTTCCAACACTTTCGTGGGTGAGATTCTGTCACTTTTCTGTCTTGGATATCCAAGAGGTCTCTGCTCCATATTTCCTTCCATCCTAATTTCTGCATCGTCCTGAGCTGTCATAATTAACACAAAATAGAAAGGGATTTCTGTCTGAAACAATAAAGGTTTATTAGTTTTGCATAAATCGAAATATATATACTAAGCAATTAATGTGGCCCTGTTTAGGCCCAATGTTGTAAATTTTGCTCTGATACCATATTTAATGTACCTCAATTTTTCCATAAAAATAAAAAATTGTATGTGACATTAATCTCCCGTTTCATTTTTTAAGCTTAACGATAAAGGGAAAGTAATCTTCCTTTCTGTTATAATTTTGATGAGATAACTTCAGTTCTTCTTCTCTCATGACATCCCTTTAATATCAGCTTAGTAATTCATGAAAGACACTAGTAATTACCTAAGGTCTCAAACCTGTTCATTTCTATACATAAAACGTATCTTTATAGTTTTATACTTAGGACTTGTAGCCCTACCCTCTCTCTAGACATGATATTTCTATGTTCGCACACAAGACTAAGTATTACAATTTTAACATAATGTACTTACCAAGTATAAAATTCAATGGATTGGGACTATATTCCAAGGATGGAAGTTCGTGGTCTAACAATTGACGCTTGGCATCATTGTATAGTTGGGTTAAAATAACATGGTTCCTTTAAGAATTAATTGTGATTAGTAAAGAATAACCCCATCCCTTTCCTGCAGGTGTTTGGGTAACGAGATCCCAACTACATACTTACTAAAACAAGAGGTTAACTATAAGGAAACAGTTAATAAATGCATCCTACCTAGTCATGTCACGAAGGAGTTAAGTGAACTGCACATTTGATTTGTCGCATGGGAGGGAAGGTGTAAATGTCAATGAGAGTTAAAGTTTTGCGTCTAGTCTTTAATTGAGGTCTTGTAAGTATGAGTTTTGATGGTCCCTTTCGATCCCTCCTCCATTCAAATGTGCCCACTCGCCTCCCCCATCACGTGGCCCGACCAACCATTGAACCTTCATCATTAACTTAGCCTCATAAGGTTCCTCTTAGGGTTAAACAAACTTTCATGTGTTATTGTGAGACCCTCCATCTGGTTCTGTGTATCACTATCTTCAGCAAGTGAGACTGGCATCTTGGATTGCTTCTCGATGGCAGGCAGTGTAGTTTGTCTTTCCTAGTAAGGGTTTTAACTTGAGACAGTGGTTTAATACTAGGATCATTTAAAAGAAAACGTCATAGAGAAAGTGATGCTCTGTATCTCCTGTTATACATCTTTGAGTTAAGTTTTTTTTTTCCTTTAACGTTATCTCTAGCAATTCTTGGTCTTTCCTCTTCCTATGGAAGTGATGACATTCAGTCGTATTCTTTCTTAGTCCTTCTAAAGGTCTCGGTGTAATCCTTTGTGTATGGATCTATGCCTAGGTTTTTGTAACTTCTTAATACCGTGAGTTTCCCTCCCAACCCTCTATTGGTGGAACTCGAGGACTAATATTGAAACCTTCGAGAGACTATGTGAGACTTTAATTGGAAAGAAAACTGTTTTTGCATATATATCATAAAACAATGTGGGTTTTGGTTTCTCAATTTTCCAAAAAATGAGTATATGAGGTTCAATAAACCATCAGTTAAGTCTTATGCATATGTTGCGTTCACGAAGGCTATTACATGCCACCCAGTGCCTTTGGTAAATACCTCTATGTTTTTAAATCTTTCTTCAATAGAAAGAATAATACGACATAATGCTTGGGTTCAAAAAGGGATTCTTTCCATTATCGGAGTTATGCGACTATTGTGAGTTCTTTGGATTCAGTACTAGGTTACCTCTGTAGTTACAGCTAGTTAAAGGTACCTCGAGTAATTGATTCAGGATGTATTAAACATTTAGCTACTGTCTCTATATTACAAGTAACGTTTTCACAGTGTATTCGGTCCACTTGTATACATGTTTTGTACAGTTTGTATGTTGAATAAATTAGTATTGTTGAATATTCCTTTTATGAGAAAAATAGATTTATGGTTTGATATCATGCTAATGATAGGACCCCATTGATGGGAGGTACCCATCAGGAGTACTTGAACTACTTCCCCTTGTCTTAGGACATTTACTCAACCAGAAACGTGACAAGAGCAGGGCTTCTGACTCCAGCCATGAGTTAAGTATTAATTTTAAATTTCATTTCCTTTATTTACGGCTCTGTTGTGGTTTCTCATTATTTTATTCTCATGTGTTTTACTAATGATTACAATGATGAATATTTATTACAGAGGGCTCAAATCCATGAGATTTTAAAGGCCGATCCCTATAGTCT